>OY754903.1:6313788-6376288 GCA_963576445.1 Lithosia quadra
ATGTTCTTAGTTTGTGTAGGTGTTTTTGGTTTAGTGCCCAGGTTTGACATCCATACGAGAGACATGGTAGTACACACAAGTTAAACACCTTCTTCTTGATGAATATAGGGAACTGTTTGCCTTTAAATATCTCTTTAAGTGACCAATATCTTTTCCATGCATTTGCAACTCTTCTTTCGATTTCTATGTCTGTTTGGTCCTTAAAAGATATTTGTTGTCCTAGGTAAATATAACTTCTTACATATTCTATATTTTCATTATCTACTTTGATGTTTATTTCATCCCTATTTGTCATTACCTTTGTCTTGGATTTATTCATGGTTAGGCCCACCACTCTACTAGCATCTGTCAGTTGTTGTAACATTTGTTGGAGTGTGTTTGCACTGTCGGTAATTAGGACTAGGTCGTCCGCGAACCTCAAATGGCTAAGTTTATTGCCATTGATATTTATTCCTATATTTTCCCACTCCAAGTTCCTGAAGACATTTTCTAAAATAGCAGAAAATAGTTTAGGAGATAATGGGTCACCCTGCCTGACCCCTCGAGCTATAGAGAACTCCTCGCCAACAGTTTCTAGTTTTATATGAGCAGTACTATTTTCGTAAATATTTTTAATAATGCGTATGTATTTTTTAGGGACTCCTTGCTCATTTAGAGCCTTCCAGAGTGAGTTATGTCTTACTGAGTCAAACGCTTTATTATAATCAACGAATGCAATATAAAGGTCTTTGCTGTATTCTTGACATTTCTCCAGTAATTGTTTCAGAACATGCATGTGATCGACGGTTGAGAAACCCGATCTAAAACCAGCTTGTTCGATCGGTTGCTGCTCATCCATCATACCTGCGAGTCTATTTAGAAGTAATTTCGAAAACACTTTGTATACGTTCGACATTAAACTAATTGGTCTGTAGTTCTCAATGTTATCCCTATCTCCCTTCTTGTGCAGTAGAATGATTGCGCTTTTAGTCCACTGTGATGGTATAGATTCTGTTTCTAAGACGGTGTTGTATATATCTGTCAGTCTAACCAGATTTTCAGGTGATGTAACTGAAATTTTTAGCATTTCGTTTGTTATCTGATCTGGACCAGGGGATTTGCCGTTTTTTAGACTCTGTACGGCTTTTTCTATTTCAGATGAGAGGAATAATGGTATTTCTTCTATATCATTGTTTTCGAGATCTATTGCAGAATCTTGCGTGTTAGATTCTGGCGCATAGAGTGTTCTGTAAAATTCTGTAGCTACCTGAATTATGGATCTTCTCTTATTTTCATGTGTTCCTAATTTGTTTTTAATGTTTGGTATCCATTTTTTTGACTCTGTCAGTTCTTTCAAGGCTTTTTTAACTCCTCCTGACTTTTTTATGTGGTATGTTAGTGTGTCCATTCTTCTTTTGTTTCTATCTTTCTTGATACATTTGCTTATTTTTTTGCTTATTTCTGTTATGGCCTTTCTATTTTGTTTATCATTTTTATTCTTTATGAGCAGCTTTCTTTCCTCTATCAGTATTTTAGTTTCATTATTTGTGACGCTAGGCTTTGATTTAACTCGTTCATTATGAAGTGGTCCGAATAAATCATTTATTTGTAAATCATACTTCTCTTTTGCTTTGTTTTTTATTGCGTTTTGATTACTTGTTTTCTTTGTTGAATTAAATTTATTTCTGCTAATTTTTGGTTCTGCGTTACTCAATTTGGCTCTGACCATTCTATGGTTACTGTTGAAATTTAGTTGACTAAGGACACTTACGTCTAGGAATACTTTAGAGTTGTTGGTTGCTATATAATCTATCTCATTCTTGATTGAACTATTTGGAGAAATCCATGTCCATTTTTTATTTTTATTTTTCTTGTAGAAGCTATTCATAAATGCAAGGTTATTTTCGAAAGCAAGGTTAATCATTCTATCACCATTTTTACTTCTTCTACCGTATCCAAAATTGCCAACTATACTCTCTTCTCCAGTTCTTTGAGAACCTATTCTGCCATTAAAATCCCCCATTAAGATAACATTTTTATGGGTTTCTTGCAAAGCTGATGACAGTTGATCATAAAATGCATCTTTGGCCAACTCTTCATACTGTTCAGTGGGAGCATAAACCTGAATAAATGACCATTTGTTTTTGTACATTGGCAAATGCATGTTCAGTATAGCTATTCTCTCTGAAATACCTTTAAATTCTTCTATATATTTTTCTAAATATTTTTTGATCATGAAGCCCACTCCATGCCTTCCTTTTGTTTCACCTTTATAGCATAGTATATAATCTTTACGGTCTTCAATCACTTCTCCTAATCTCCTAGTTTCGCTTAGGCCTAGTATATCCCATTTTATTTTTGAGAGTGCTAATTCTAATTCAGTCAACCTTTCATGTGTTCTAAGTGTTAGGCAGTTAAGAGTGGCTATGTAAATTACTTTTCTTTGTTTGAGTTTTGTATTATTGATGTTAGTATTATTTTCTGTCTTTAGAGCTGGAAGGGATTGGTCGCTTACCCCCACGGAGACCAGCCGGCTTGGGGGAGATGTGTTTATTGTTGTTGTTTCGTTTGGTTTTTTCTGTTTAATCGTTTTGACTTTCCGAGGACTGACTTGCATTAATTGCTACTCTTTTATTTCCGAAGTTGAATGGGATCTGTTTTTGTACATTCTCTCGAAAGCATTAACTTTATTAATTTTTGGGCGGGTGTTGTCTTCTATGTTGGTGTTTGGAGAAGTAGATTGTTCTCTTTTGCGTTTATCCCTAGAGGTAACGTCTTGACCCTTTACCACCAGCTTGTCATATTTTATGAATGCTAAATGACCCTTTTTTCTTTCTTCTTGTAACTGAGGTATAAGACTTCGTCGTTTTTCTAAAACATCTTTACTAAAGTCTTCGTTGACGTACACGTTTTTGGGTAGTCTTTTTTTGTTTCTCAAAATTTCATTTCTTTTCCACGTGTTCAACATCTGTACTAGGATGGGGCGTGCTCGATCTTTTGGCTTACCAATACGATACGCCTTGTTGATGTCTCGATCAACAATTTCAATCCCAGATATTTTTAGAGTTTTTGTAACCATTTTCACCGTGTCGATATTTTTATCATTAGATTCTTCAAAGCCGTAGAAAATCAAATTATTCGACTTTTTCCCAAACTCCATACGAGTAATCTTTTCGTTTAATTGTTTCACTTCGATTTTTAAACGTTTGTTTTCTTCTACCAATGGTTTAAGTTTTTCATCCATTTCTTCTCGCATAGAGGTTTTTAATATTGATGTTTGTTTTTCCATTTCTAATTTTAAATTTGAAAATAATAATTGTAGTTGATCATCCATCTGGGCAAATTTTAAATAATACGTTGGGCACACTGATGTATTTTAGTAGTAAATTTGATTTATAAAGTGGCAACCCTCTTGCGTAGTTAGCGTGGAACGAAACGTTTTTCTTTGTTTTTCGATGTTGGTAGTTGGTAAGTGAATGAATAATCCTACCTGTCAATGTCGAGTTGCGTTTGTAGGTTATGTTGCAATGGTGTATCTTACTATTATTTCGATTTATAGCGGTGCATCTATCACTTGACAGGATTTATTTTGATAGCCTTAGCTTTATTTATTTATTTCACTAAATTTAATTCTCACTTAGCTGAAGTTTTTAACACTTTACTGGTTAAGTTTTCGGAGCTCACTATGTACGTCTACACTGTTATACAGTCCAACCGGAAGTCCTATACTAGGTAGATTCTGTATACAAATTTTTAATCTTAATTTATTTTCTAAATTGTACCTTGCAAAGGCATAAACTGGGCAGTCCACGATTAAATGTGCGACTGTCTCCTCGACGCCGGGCTCGCAGGCGCACGATGGGTCCTCCTTACACTTGAACCGAGCCAAGTATTCGGAGAACCCACCATGCCCTGTCAGCAACTGCGTCGTTGTGCCGGCGATCTCCATTTTGCGGACGATCCTGTACGCAGCCACCGCGCTTGGGAAGAAGAGCTTGGTCCCAGAAGCAGTTTCACCCGTCCCGTACCTTTCGTCCCATTTGTCGAGCGTGACCTGCCTCAGGCCTCGCCTGACGAATGAGACCGGGCACAGGCCGTAGTGTGGGGCCCTCTTCGACTTCAGAGCCGCCTCCTTCGCCAGATCGTCGGCGCGTTCATTTCCCTCCAACCCTGCATGGGCCTTGATCCAGAACAAGGATATTTCCTTGCCCTGGATCAAGCCCCTTTTGATATTGAGCCTGGCTTCAACTGCCAGAGGGTGGAGGGCATGACGATTTGTAACCGTCTGGAGTGCGGCTCTGCTGTCGCTGAGGATCCCGAACGTGGCCGCGCCTCGCTTAAGGACCTCACTGGTCGCTTTGCATATGGCCAGGAGCTCGGCCTGGTAGACGGTGCAATGCGGCGAGAGAGCAAGCTTGAGGGCCGCGGTTTCGGTCCCGTTATTCCAAATGGATAACGCGGCACCGACGCGACCCTCAATCTTGCTCCCGTCCGTAAATATGCGTGTAGCAATAGAGTTGGTGCTATTATACTGTTCCTCGTCTACCAGACTGGTGAACTCCAGGTTCATATGCTCCGCGGGGTGAGGTGCCTCAATAGCCGGAGCCATCCGTTCGACCTCCCTGTCTCCCAACCATGACTGGGACACCCCTCTCTTGGCCTCGTATAACGAGGCCACCTCGCGAACTCTGAGGTCCAGAGGGAGCATCCCAGCCAGGATCAGCCCCGAGTGCAGGGAGACCGTCCGGTAGCTCTTCGAGAGCTTCTGAGCGAAACCGCGCTGCACCACGTTCAACTGCTTTCTGACACCAAGCTTGTCCACCGCTGCGCCCCAACTGCTAGCCGCGTACAGAATCGTCGGCTCCACAGCGGCGTTGTAGATGGTCCGGATCACCTCGGGATGCAATCCCCAACTGATCCGGGCCATCCGCGCCAATTTGTGGTAAATGGCGATCGCCTTTCTGCATACATTGGTGACATGTGTGTTAAATGTGAGCTTGTGGTCGATTGTGAGCCCCAGGATTTTGATCTCCTCGGACAGTCCAATGTCTATCCCGCCCATGCTGAGGCGTGGGACATCGTACTTTAGCCTCCGCGTGATTACCATCGCACAAGTTTTGTGCGGTGCGAATTTCAGCTTATTTCCGATGCCCCACTCCCGCACATGTTCGAGAGAGGCATTGGCCTGTCCCTCAATCTCCAGAGCGCTATCACCATCGAACACGAGCACCACATCGTCCGCAAAGGCCTGCACGTGAACCGCCCTACCCTCAAGCTGGTGAAGTAAAGGGTCCAGCAACAAGTTCCACAGCAGGGGGCCGCCGATCGAACCCTGGACGCACCCCTTCTCCGTGGAGCGTCTGCACTCCTCGCCCGCATACCTTACCCTTACCTCCCTGTCGCTTAGGTAGCTACTGATTACCCGTCTCAGGTTTGCCGGGCACCCCACTTCTGCCAGCCGCACCCTAATGGCGGGCCACCAAGCGCTATCGAAGGCGCCCTCTATGTCCAGGGACACCATAAGAACGATCCTCTTCTCATCGAGACGCGCCCTTATGTGCCCCATGAGGTCATAGAGGGCGTCTTCGGTGCTTTTCTGGGGCATGAACCCATATTGTTTATGACTGATAGTGGGCAAGATGTAGAACCTGAGACGGGCAACCAGCATCCTCTCGTACACCTTCCCCAAGACGGGCAGCAGACCGATAGGTCTGTACGACTTGGGGACGGTGTACGAGTCCTTTCCCGGCTTCTTCAGTGCCACCACCACGGCTGCCTTCCATATTTTAGGAAAGTAGCCGTGGTGAAGGCACCGATTCAGCAGCTTCAGGAAAAGCAAGGGGTCGGCCCGTATGGCGTGGGTGCAGATATCGGCCGTGAAGCCATCCGCCCCCGGAGCCTTCTTAGGATTGAACAAGTGAAGGGCATCGAAGAGTTCGCCCACCGTAAAGGGTGGGTCATCTTCATGATGGCCCCTCTCGTCATCCACCTTCTCCGCCTTTACGCGTATTCTTCGATGCCCTTCACTGTCATCCTCCTCGCGATCGAGCGGGTAAAACGTTGATGCGAGCAACTCGGCTGACCCTTTGGCGTCCAGGAAAGTTCCACCGACGGCAAGCGGAGTGTCCTCCTCCCGTGCTGTGGCCCTACTAATAACCCTATACACACCCTCCCATAGGCCCTCCCTGTCCTGCTTTCCGCAGAAGTTCTTCCAACTTTCGACCTGTGCCTTTTTTACTTCCGATTCATACATCTCCTTTTGTTCCAGGTACTGCGCAACCACCATCTCTCTTCGGTCCGGCGCTGCATTCCTTATGCGACGTCTCCTGGTGTTGACAGACTTTCTCAGCTCATCGAGTGTTTTCGACCACCACGGCATAGAGACCAACCCCGCCGGTTTTTTAGCTGGGATGCTCTCCCGGCACGCCCCCTCGATCGCTCCCGTATACATTTCAACTAGAGTCTCCAGCTCGTTGTGGTGACTCGTTTCGCCTACTTCTATATTCGAGAGCGACGGAGTGATAGCTGCCCGGAAAGCATCCCAGTTGGCTTTTCTGGTATTAAAAATACGGGTTGTCCTTTGGATTTGAGTACCCTTGGCCTTTTCCAGGCTAAGGTTGAACTCTATACCATTGTGGTCTGACCCCGTGAGACCCTGTACAACCTTCCAGGCGTCCACATAGGCGAGCATGTTGCTCGTGCAGGCCGTGACGTCCACGAAGCTACAGTACCTCCTTCCATCTCTCACAGTGTCGAAAGTCGGAATATTCCCACTGTTCAGGACCTGGAGGTCCATTTCGGCGAGGACACCACTCAGTAGCTTGCCTCTGTCGTCTTCGGACTTATGGCCCCACCAAGTGCTCTTCGCATTTGCATCCCCTCCAATAAGAAGAAGCCGGGAGCCTAAAGCTCGCCTCACCTCTTTAAGCTGCCCCATATAGGGCCCCAGAGGTTTCGGCTTCGGTTCAAAGTAGTAAGAGACCAGCGTGATCTCCCAGGCACTGGTCCGGATCCCCACCACGACGATGTTGTCCGTGGTGAGTTGCGGGTACTGTACAACATCCAATGTTGGATCGAAGACGGCAATGGCCGCCTTCACAGTCCCTCCTCCTTGCCCAGTGTTCTGGAAGACCCTAACGCCCTGGTACGCCTTCATACTCGCCGAATTGCCTACGTAGGGCTCCTGTATTAAGGCAGCAGCGACTTTGCGCCTGGAGGCCTCGAGTATGAGCTCCTCGGTAGCCAGCTTCTTCCTTTGGAGGTTTGCCTGCAGCACTCTGTAGGGGGGCACGTTCCTTGGGACAACTTCAGCACCGGTACTGAGTGGTGCTCCTCGCTATAGTATCCCATCTCATTCTCACTGGGCACGAGGCGCTGAACACACCGTGACTCGTGCCGCTCAGCTTCTCCCGGAGGCAGTTACAACAAGTCGGTTCTACACCGGCAATGTAGTCCGGGCATTCGGCTCGCAGGTGGAGCCCACCACAATGACTACATCTGGTTTCAGTGCCAGTGCAGAACTTCCTCGTGTGTCCGTACCCTAGACACAGGGAGCACTGCACCAATGGTGATTGATCTGCAACCCTTATGGGTTGCAGGTCAATGTGCAGTCTCCCTACCTCCAGGGCACGGGACCAAACCGCCGGGGAGACCCTGAGCACCACGTGACAGGTGTGTGGGTTCCTTGCCGTCTTACGATATAGAACGGCCATCCGTACCTGCTCCGGAGCCATGTCCCGGAACACGTTATGGTTTCGGGACTTTATGGTCCGGAGCAGGTCCTCGTCCTTAATCGTTTTTAGGACGCCATACAAAATAAGGAGCGGGTCCCTATTTTGTATCTCCTCGACGACAAGGCTCTCCTTCTTTTCGAGCCTTCCTCGTGCCTTCCTTCTTTCCTCTTCTGTCTTATATCCTATTATTACCTTTCTATCCTTCGCCTTTCGTATTCTCTCCACGGTCACCCATCCTTCATCCTCATTCGCAACCTGTCTCAATCTTTCCATCACCTTGTCACCCGTTTCCTTTTCATTCTTGGACGTAACCACGATCGAGTGCAGCGTCGGCCGGTCCGGGAGCTGGCTCCCAGGGCGACTCGCCGCTACACCCGCATACGTTGGAGTCCCCTTTCGCTCTCTCTCTTTCTCTCTTTCATCTTGCTTCTCTATCCTTTCTTTCAGTTCATACATCATTCTTCCATTCTCTTTCAGTAGCCTTTCATTCTCTTCTATTTTCTTAATTAAAACCTCGTTGCTGGACGAGGTAGAGGCCGGAGTTGAGGCAGGTGCTTTGGTGGTAGGGGCGGGTGTCTCTACCACCCCAGCACTTTGCCTCCTAAGTGCCTTCTTCCGGTCCTCTTCGTAGGCCTTGATTAATTTTTCTAGGAAATCGGTCCTTTCTTGGATCGTCTCCTTGCACTCCCTTTTAATGTTACCACAGATTTTTAGTTTCGCCCTAATTTCGGCGAAGCTTTCTTGCGCCACTTCAAGTCGTCTCGACGGCACCGGTACCCGGAGCGGGGACTGATATTCGGTCCTCTTTTTTGTTTTCCGGGGAGGGGTCGCTGGCTTAGCTTCCCCTTCCTGCTGGAGTTCCAGCCTATCAATGCTCCGGCGTACCGAGGCCGTCGGGCGCTGTTCCACCCCGGAGCTAATCTCCTCGGCAGGGGGAGGGGCAGCTCTATTTTTAGACGGGGGAGCCTCTTTTAAATTAACATAAAATTTTTTGGGCGAGTGCACGGTTGCCATTTTAGATGCGCGTTACAAGGTAAAATATATAATTAAAATTGAAATAAAATTGTTAAATTAAAATTGAATAATTAATACCTGTTAAAATAAATGTTAAGACGACTTTAAAATAATAAATAAATTAAAATAGGGTTCGGCAGTCACGCCCAGGCCCGTCGCACGATCCGGCGGCGCATACGATGACAAAGCACCCGGTTGTGTGCCTATATGTGTGCGTACGTGTGTGCTGTGTGTGAGTTATGTGGAGTGTTTATGTCCCCGTGGGGTGTGTTGTGTGTGTGTGTTTACTGGGGTATGTGTCCTGTGTGTGTTGAGAATGTGGTGTATGTATGCAGCTGTAACACAGCGACCGTCACGCAACCCTGGCGTCTCAGGTACAGTCGCAAATAAAAGTACAATAATGCAAATAAAGTCAAATAAATTATAAGTCAAACACAATAAAATAAAACAAAATAAAATAACAATAAAATTCTAGACTCCGTCTAGGTCTACAGCGTAGTCGGGCTAGAAATTTGCACTCACAGAGTGCCCTCAATATTCACTTAAATGCTAAAATAAAATATGTACAATAAAAAATTTTTAAAAGAAGAAAACTTCTCTAAATCCTTAAAAACTACCTAACCTAATATATTTTATTATAGAGTACAGTCCCGGCCCAAGGGATGAGCGCCCTGTCAAAATCCCCGAAAGAACGAACTGTCAAGTCTGACTCTACAATACCAAAAGTCGAGGACTCTACATAGAGTCCTGTTCCTGATACAGAGAGGTAGAGCTCCCCGAGCCCTTCCAGCCAATACCAAACACGGGCGTCCTAGGCCCAGGGGTTCCGCCGCAGCAGGGCTCCAAAGTTCCGCACGAAAACCCGTGCGGAAATTTCAAACCCCGATACCTCCCGAACCCGTGGTCCGACCCACCCGCGAGAGGATTCCCGTGAAAGAGCTCGGTGAGACCTATCCCCCAATATATGGGTCGAAATTTTCGGGTGACCCCCGAAAAGTGACCCCCAGATTTTCTGGGGTCCACCACCAACCCTGCTAGCCTGGTGCAGCTTTGAGAGCCGAGCCCCCCAGAGGAAACCAGGGCTCGCTACGACCCCCAGTCGCCGAGCTACAGGGGTCCAAAGTTTTGCCCGAACCGGTTTTGTCCGAACTTTGAACCCGTATATCCCGGGTTCCAAGTGTCCCAGCGATCCCGGAAAAACTTTCCACTGGTTGGCCCGGTCCCCTCTACCGACCCAGCGTGCAAAACGGTCGAAAATTTTTCGACAAAATTTTTGCACGAATTTTGCCCGAAGCCCCAAAAATAGTGCAGGGTATGGTAGCAGAGTCTCCCCCAACGTTCCCAGTTCGAGTCTGGACTCTCTACGACCCCCGGTCACGGAGTTATGACGGTTTGAAAAAGGCCAAGATGGCCGCCGCGCGCCCAAGGTCAAACTTTGACCTTGTTTTTCTCCGGAACGGTAAGTCGTAGAGCGCCCAAAATCGATATCTGGGTTGCGCTCGATCTGCTCTGTCCCCTTAGGGGGGTTTTGAGCCTAAATAAAAATTTTGCTCAAATATGAACAAAAAGTGCCAAAATACTAAAAAGGAGCCACAATACACCTAAGCCTGAAAGAATTTTTGAAAAATCTCTATCCAGTCCGGAGCTATAATTATTGCAAACTTCGTGCGGAAAAATTTAAAATGGCGGAATTTACAAAATTCCTGGTTTTTGAAGCTAGGACAGCCTAGTTTGGGGTTCGATAGGCATATAAGGTGTTAGGTAACCTATCCCCAATGTCAAAAACTAGGAATTTTTACCCTGTTTTGAGTTCTGTGCGGAAAATACCTAAACTACGATATCTTCGGAATGGATAGGCGGAAAAATACAGAAAAAATTTTGAAAAATGAGGAAAAATACAGCGAACAATACAAAAGGTTAAAATGTTAAAAATGAAAATGAAATAATATTAAAAAATGTAAAAATGTAAAAAATTTCGTTTTTTAATTGTGGCGTCCCGGATATGAGCACTAAAAATCTAAAATTCTGCAGTCTTCTTCTCCTCGCTAGCGCGCAACTTGTAGCAGTTGCAGAATTTTGATAAACAGCACCGGTCTTGAATAATTTGACGTTAAAGTTGCAACTTTTAATAGTTTATATAAATTCACCTGGTGGGGGTAAAATTTTTCTGATCACGGTGCACAGCTTCAGATGATGTACACTTCCTGCCTGCGAAGTTTCAAGTCTCTCCGACCACTCCTTCTGGTACCTCGTGACCACGCGGTACTTGTTTTTTTGGGTTTTCCGGAAAAACCTGAGGTTTCCCGGAAAAACAGACCAGCGCGGCGGACGAAGCTCCACTGCCCGCAGCCGGAGACAATTGATTCACTGCAATCCGTTCACTGAGCACCGAAATAATCACAAAAATGTGGTCGACCACGTGGTGAGTCGAGCCAGAATTCCACTAAAAACGCCTTGTAGGCCACACGCGATTTGACCGCCAACTGTGCGATATACCGGCAGATGCGCGCCGGCGAGACGCAACTTTTGAGGGGCGGCGTGTCAAAATCCGTTCACAAAAACCCACTTTTTAGAATTAAAATGTGCGGAGCGAGGTTAGAAATGATCCAGTCACCGTGGCAGATGCTGGAAGACTGTGGTTAGGTTAGGTTAGGTTAGGTTAGGTTAGGTTAGGTTAGGTTAGGTTAGGTTAGGTTAGGTTAGGTTAGGTTAGGTTAGGTTAGGTTAGGTTAGGTTAGGTTAGGTTAGGTTAGGTTAGGTTAGGTTAGGTTAGGTTAGGTTAGGTTAGGTTAGGTTAGGTTAGGTTAGGTTAGGTTAGGTTAGGTTAGGTTAGGTTAGGTTAGGTTAGGTTAGGTTAGGTTAGGTTAGGTTAGGTTAGGTTAGGTTAGGTTAGGTTAGGTTAGGTTAGGTTAGGTTAGGTTAGGTTAGGTTAGGTTAGGTTAGGTTAGGTTAGGTTAGGTTAGGTTAGGTTAGGTTAGGTTAGGTTAGGTTAGGTTAGGTTAGGTTAGGTTAGGTTAGGTTAGGTTAGGTTAGGTTAGGTTAGGTTAGGTTAGGTTAGGTTAGGTTAGGTTAGGTTTTTTTTTTTTTTTTTTTTTTTTTTTTTTTTTTTTTTTTTTTTTTTTTTTTTTTTTTACTAACATCTTTGACGTCGTCAAAGGCCTACTCTCTTTCTATTGTGAGTCTTACTTTAATCTCAGCTAGTCTTCGAATTGGCTTAACCCACTCAGGGTTTTTAAACTAACTAATTTATGTATATCTTATTATCAAATAATTTCTCGCATTCATTCTGTCCTCTAGTACCATACCAGTTCTCGCTTTTATTCCTCTCGCACTTTCATTCCATACCTTTCATACTTGGGATTTGGGTTGGGACTAGGGTTACCTATTCCTTTTTTTATTTATTTTTGTTTTTCTTTATTTTGTAGTTCATTTATATTTACATTTGCCTTAACATTATTTTATTAATCTAAATTTACATATATTGCTTATCTTATATTATAACTATTTACAGGTTTCTTACATGCTAACTTACTTTAAGTCTACCTTGCAGGGTATCCCATGATACCTGCAGGTGACCCCTTAACTGCTATTTCGCTTATTTGCTATTTGAACAATATCAACAGCGTATTTCAGAAACTCTGTCCTGTGTTTTTGTATGAGTACTGGCAAATTTTCTCTTTTAATATTGACACCTATCCGTTGCTCCAAGTTATACCTCGACGAGGCATGTATTGGGCAATCCACGATTAAATGCGTGACTGTCTCCTCGACGCCGGGCTCGCAGGCGCATGATGGGTCCTCCTTACACTTGAACCGAGCCAAGTATTCGGAGAACCCACCATGCCCTGTTAGCAACTGCGTCGTTGTGCCGGCGATCTCCATTTTGCGGACGATCCTGTACGCAGTCACCGCGCTTGGGAAGAAGAGCCTGGTGCCAGAAGCAGTTTCACCCGTCCTGTACCTTTCGTCCCATTTGTCAAGCGTGACCTGCCTCAGGCCTCGCTTGACGAATGAGACTGGGCACAGGCCGTAGTGTGGAGCCCTCTTCGACTTCAGAGCCGCCTCCTTCGCCAGATCGTCGGCGCGCTCATTCCCCTCCAACCCTGCATGGGCCTTGATCCAGAACAAGGATATTTCCTTGCCCTGGATCAAGCCCCTTTTGATGTTGAGTCTGGCCTCAACTGCCAGAGGGTGGAGGGCATGACGGTTTATGACCGTCTGGAGTGCGGCTCTGCTGTCGCTGAGGATCCCGAACGTGGCCGCGCCTCGCTTAAGGACCTCACTGGTCGCTTTGCATATGGCCAGGAGCTCGGCCTGGTAGACGGTGCAGTGCGGCGAGAGAGCAAGCTTGAGGGTCGCGGTTTCGGTCCCGTTATTCCAAATGGATAACGCGGCACCGACGCGACCCTCAATCTTGCTCCCGTCCGTAAAGATTCGTGTTGCAATCGTTCCCGTGCTATTATATTGTTCCTCGTCTACCAGACTGGTGAACTCCAGGTTCATATGCTCCGCGGGGTGAGGTGCCTCAATAGCCGGAGCCATCCGTTCGACCTCCCTGTCTCCCAACCATGACTGGGACACCCCTCTCTTGGCCTCGTATAACGAGGCCACCTCGCGAACTCTGAGGTCCAGAGGGAGCATCCCAGCCAGGATCAGCCCCGAGTGCAGGGAGACCGTCCGGTAGCTCTTCGACAGCTTCTGAGCGAAACCGCGCTGCACCACGTTCAACTGCTTTCTGACACCAAGCTTGTCCACCGCCGCGCCCCAACTGCTAGCCGCGTACAGAATCGTCGGCTCCACAGCGGCGTTGTAGATGGTCCGGATCACCTCGGGATGCAATCCCCAACTGATCCGGGCCATCCGCGCCAATTTGTGGTAAATGGCGATCGCCTTTCTGCATACATTGGTGACGTGTGTGTTAAATGTGAGCTTGTGGTCGATAGTGAGCCCCAGGATTTTGATCTCCTCGGACAGTCCAATGTCTATCCCGCCCATGCTGAGGCGCGGGACATCGTACTTTAGCCTCCGCGTGATTACCATCGCACAAGTTTTGTGCGGTGCGAATTTCAGCTTATTTCCGATGCCCCACTCCCGCACATGTTCGAGAGAGGCATTGGCCTGTCCCTCAATCTCCAGAGCGCTATCACCATCGAACACGAGCACCACATCGTCCGCAAAGGCCTGCACGTGAACCGCCCTACCCTCAAGCTGGTGAAGTAAAGGGTCCAGCAACAAGTTCCACAGCAGGGGGCCGCCGATCGAACCCTGGACGCACCCCTTCTCCGTGGAGCGTCTGCACTCCTCGCCCGCATACCTTACCCTTACCTCCCTGTCGCTTAGGTAGCTACTGATTACCCGTCTCAGGTTTGCCGGGCATCCCACTTCTGCCAGCCGCACCCTAATGGCGGGCCACCAAGCGCTATCGAAGGCGCCCTCTATGTCCAGGGACACCATAAGGACGATCCTCTTCTCATCGAGACGCGCCCTTATGTGCCCCATGAGGTCATAGAGGGCGTCTTCGGTGCTTTTCTGGGGCATGAACCCATATTGTTTTTGACTAATAGTGGGCAAGATGTAGAACCTGAGACGGGCAACCAGCATCCTCTCGTACACCTTCCCCAAGACGGGCAGCAGACCGATAGGTCTGTACGACTTGGGGACGGTGTACGAGTCCTTTCCCGGCTTCTTCAGTGCCACCACCACGGCCGCTTTCCATATTTTAGGAAAGTAACCGTGGTGAAGGCACCGATTCAGCAGCTTCAGGAAAAGTAAGGGGTCGGCCCGTATGGCGTGGGTGCAGATATCGGCTGTGAAGCCATCCGCCCCCGGAGCCTTCTTGGGATTGAACAAGTGAAGGGCATCGAAGAGTTCGCCCACCGTAAAGGGTGGGTCATCTTCACGATGGCCCCTCTCACCATCCACCTTCTCTGCCTTTAAACGTACTCTTCGGTGCCCTTCACTGTCATCCTCCTCGCGATCAGGTGGGTAGAAAGTCGACGCCAGCAACTCGGCTGACCCTTTGGCGTCCAGGTAAGTCCCACCGACGGCAAGCGGAGTGTCCTCCTCCCGTGCTGTGGCCCTACCAATTACCCTATACACTCCCTCCCATAGGCCCTCCCTGTCCTGCTTTCCGCAGAAGTTCTTCCAACTTTCGACCTGTGCCTTTTTTACTTCCGATTCATACATCTCCTTTTGTTCCAGGTACTGCGCAACCACCATCTCCCTTCGGTCCGGCGCTGCATTCCTAATGCGACGTCTCCTGGTGTTGACGGACTTCCTCAGCTCATCGAGTGTTTTCGACCACCACGGCATAGAGACCAACCCCGCCGGTTTTTTAGCTGGGATGCTCTCCCGGCACGCCCCCTCGATCGCTCCCGTATACGTTTCAACTAGAGTCTCCAGCTCGTTGTGGTGACTCGTTTCGCCTACTTCTATATTCGAGAGCGACGGAGAGATCGCGGCCCGGAAAGCATCCCAGTTGGCTTTTCTGGTGTTATAAATTCGGGTTGTTCTCTGAATTTGAGTGCCCTTGGCCTTTTCCAGGCTAAGGTTGAACTCTATACCATTGTGGTCTGACCCCGTGAGACCCTGTACAACCTTCCAGGCGTCCACATAGGCGAGCATGTTGCTCGTGCAGGCCGTGACGTCCACGAAGCTACAGTACCTCCTTCCATCTCTCACAGTGTCGAAAGTCGGAATATTCCCACTGTTCAGGACCTGGAGGTCCATTTCGGCGAGGACACCACTCAGTAGCTTGCCTCTGTCGTCTTCGGACTTATGGCCCCACCAAGTGCTCTTCGCATTTGCATCCCCTCCAATAAGAAGAAGCCGGGAGCCTAAAGCTCGCCTCACCTCTTTAAGCTGCCCCATATAGGGCCCCAGAGGTTTCGGCTTCGGTTCGAAGTAGTAAGACACCAGCGTGATCTCCCAGGCACTGGTCCGGATCCCCACCACGACGATGTTGTCCGTGGTGAGTTGCGGGTACTGTACAACATCCAATGTTGGATCGAAGACGGCAATGGCCGCCTTCACAGTCCCTCCTCCTTGCCCAGTGTTCTGGAAGACCCTAACGCCCTGGTACGCCTTCATACTCGCCGAATTGCCTACGTAGGGCTCCTGTATCAAGGCAGCAGCGACTTTGCGCCTGGAGGCCTCGAGTATGAGCTCCTCGGTAGCCAGCTTCTTCCTTTGGAGGTTCGCCTGCAGCACTTTATAGGGGGGCACGTTTCCTGGGACAACTTCAGCACCGGTACTGAGTGGTGCTCCTCGCTATAGAATCCCATCTCATTCTCACTGGGCACGAGGCGCTGAACACACTGTGGCTCGTGCCGCTCAGCTTCTCCCGGAGGCAGTTGCAGCAAGTCGGTTCTACACCGGCAATGTAGTCCGGGCATTCGGCTCGCATGTGGAGCCCACCACAATGACTACACTTGGTTTCCGTGCCAGTGCAGAACTTTCTTGTATGTCCGTACCCTAGACATAGGGAGCACTGCACTAACGGTGATTGATCCGCAACCCTTATAGGCTGCAGGTCAACGTGCAGTCTCCCTACCTCCAGGGCACGAGACCAGACCGCCGGGGAGACCCTGAGCACCACGTGACAAGTGTGTGGGTTCCTTGCCGTCTTCCGATACAATACGGCCATCCGCACCTGCTCCGGAACCATGTCCCGGAACACATTATGGTTTCGGGACCTTATGGTCCGGAGCAGGTCTTCGTCCTTCATTGTTTTTAGGACGCCATACAGAATAAGGAGCGGGTCCCTATTCTGTATGTCCTCGACGACAAGGCTCTCCTTCTTTTCGAGCCTTCCTCGTGCCTTCCTTCTTTCCTCTTCTGTCTTGTATCCTATTATTACCTTTCTATCCTTCGCCTTTCGTATTCTCTCCACGGTCACCCATCCTTCATCCTCATTCGCAACCTGTCTCAATCTTTCCATCACCTTGTCACCCGTTTCCTTTTCATTCTTGGACGTGACTGCAATCGAGTGCAGCGTTACCCGTTCCGGGAGCTGGCTCCCAGGGCGACCCGCCGCTGCACCCGCGTACGTCATAGTCCCCTTTCGTTCTCTCTCTTTCTCTCTTTCATCTTGCTTCTCTATCCTTTCTTTCAATTCATGCATCATTCTACCATTCTCTTTCAATAACCTTTCATTCTCTTCTATCTTTTTGAGTAACAACTCGTTGCTGGACGAGTTAGAGGCCGGAGTTGAGGCAGGTGCTTTGGTGGTAGGGGCGGGTGTCTCTACCACCCCAGCACTTTGCCTCCTGAGAGCTTTTTTCCGGTCCTCCTCGTAGGCCTTTATAATCCTTTCTAAAAAGTCCGCCCTGACCTGTATGGTTTCCTTAATTTCCCTTTTTATATTTCCAGATACCTTCAACTTCTGCCTGATTAGTTCAAAGCTCTCCTCAGCCGCTTCGAATCGCTTCGACGGTAACGGTACCCGGAGCGGGGACTGGTGTTCTGTCACTTTCTTGGACTTTTGGGAAAGGGTCGCCGATTTGGCTTCCCCTTCCCGCTGGTCAATCCGCTGGAGCTCCAGCTTATCTATACTCCGGCGTACCGATGCCGTCGGGCGTTGCTCTACTCCGGAGCTACTCTCCTCGGCAGGTAGAGGGGCAGCCCTTTGTTCTGACGGAGGGGCCTCAGAAGCGCTAATAAATGATTTTTTGGGGGTGCGGACGGTCGCCATCACAGATGCGCGTCAAGTATTTAAAATGTATATTTAAAATAAAATTTTAATATTAATAAAATAAATGTTGTTGTAATTATTAAAATGTAGTATATAAATAAAATTCAGCGGTCACGACAGGCCCGTCGTACGACGCGGAGACGTACCCGATGCTAAAGCACCCTGTTTGTGTGCCTATACGTGTGTGTATGTGCGTGTTGTGTGGTGGATTGTGTTGAGTGTTTCTGTTCCCGTGGGGTGTGTTGTGTGTCTGTTTACTGGGGTATGTGTGTTTTGCGTATGTTTAGTAATGTGAGTGTACGTATACAGTTTCGAGCACAACAAGCAGTCACGCCAAGCCGGCGCCACAGGTGCAGTCACACTTAATAAAATAAAAAAGAAATTTCAATTAAATTCGTCAATAAATATTAATTTAATACTAGTCGTATTTATCAATTTTGTAGCCCAGCTACCCGGTCAAATTACCAGCCAATAGGCACCAGTCAAAAAACTGTCGTCTTTGTCGAAGAGAATAAAAAAATGACAATTTTACGAGGTAAAATATGTTTAAAACTTAAAACTAACTTACTTCTAGAACAGTCCTTAACCTAATAGCTTTTTTATATATGTAGAGACTCTCCCCCAGGTAACAGATGTCCCCTGCAAATTTAAGCCAATTGGCACCGAAAAATCCGGTTTTACAGGGCAACTCTATCCCGGCTCTACGTAGAGTCCCCCTATAGAGACGAGCTGATAGAGCCCGACGAGCCCTCCAAAAGGAACCCAAACACGAAAGTCCTAGGCCCAGGGGTTCCGCTGTAACCGGGCCCCAAAAATCTAGGCCCAAACCTAGGCCCAAACCTTGCAACCCCGCTGCCTCACGAACCCGTGGTCCGATCCGACCGAGATTGGTCTCCCCTGAAAGGTCCCGACAAGACCTACCCCCCGATGTGCCTGATGGGCCAATAGGGTGACCCCCGAAATTTGACCCCAAATTTGTTTGGGGTCAGACCCCCACCCCACTAGTTCGATGCGGAGTGAGAAGCCGAGTCACCCAGTGGAAACCCGGTCCCGCTACGGCCACCGGTTGCCGAGATAAACGGGTTTGAAAAAATCCAAAATGGCGGATTCGCCGAACTTTGGACCCGTGTAACTCGGGTTCCAGTGGTCCCAGCGAGCCGCAAAAAGCTTCCCACCGGCTGCCTCGGTCTCCCCTACCACACCGTTGCCAAAAACGGTCAAAAAATTTTTGACAAAAATTTTTGGCTAATTTTGCCCCTTTTCCCCCGAAAATCGTGGAGCGGGAAAGCCGGTCCTCCCCTGAGGTCCCCAGTCAAAATCCGGAGTCTCCAGGACCCCCCGCTACGGAGCTATTGGTGTTTTAAAATTTCCAAGATGGCCGCCGCGCGGCCGCGGTCGAACTTTGACCGACGATAACTCCGGAACGGTTGGCCCTACAGCTCCCAAAATTGATATCTGGGTCCTCCTGTGTGTTTACTACCCCCTGGGGGGGTCTAGGACGCTAAACAAAAAATAGCGTCTAATCGGCAAAATTTGCCGATAGGCTCAAAATATAGCACAATACGCTCCCAAAAGCGAAAACCGCAGTCGGATAGGCCTGTCCAGTCCGGAGCTACTTAAATTCCAAACTTGGGCCTAAAAAATACAAAATGGCTAAAATTACAAATTTCGCTATTTTTGACGCTAGAGGGGGCTTGTTTGGGCTTAGGTATGTCTAGATGACCTATCTAAACCCAACCCCGATGCCAAAAACAGTGAAATTCTACCCCTTTTAAATATATTTAAGAAAAAGACTAAAAAATCTGTAACTCCGCACTGGATTGGAATAAAAATGTACAAAAAATATCATAAATTATCTAAAATACAGCTCTATCCGATACATAAAAAACCACACAGAAATTTTCAAAATATAAAATAGTTTTTCCGGAAAACACGTAAAAGATAGTTTTTTAATTGTCCTAGGCTGGAAAACTAGTCGAAAAATCTGGAAGTTTGATGTCTTGTTCCAATGACGAGCGCGCAACAACCTGCAGTTGCGGAATTTTGAATTTCCGCCTAGTTCCGCCGGAAAATTTGGTCGAAGTTGGCACTTTATAATAACAATATAAAATTTTCCTAGTGATGAAAAATTTTTCTTTTACCGGAAAAACGTTGTGTACAATGGTCTTCTCCTACCAGCAAAATTTCAGGCTCCTCGGACCACGGGAACCCGGTGCACGTGTCCACGTGGTTCTCGGTTTTTCAATTTTCACGGCCAAACCAGAGTTTTCCGCGAAAATCGGAAAACGCGGGCTGGTGAGAACCCGCTGCCCGCATCCGGAGACACCTTTTTTCCAAAAATCCACCGGTGATTCACCGCACAGTAACCAATAAAGTGTAAAAGCACGTGGCCACAGTGAGCCAGAAACACAGTTTTCCACTTTTCACTTCGTGGCGCGAATTGACCGCGAGCTGCA
Organism: Lithosia quadra; assembly: GCA_963576445.1. NCBI lineage: Eukaryota > Metazoa > Arthropoda > Insecta > Lepidoptera > Erebidae > Lithosia > Lithosia quadra. The sequence goes on from OY754903.1 coordinate 6,333,663, forward strand.
CGATATGTCGGCAGATGGGCGCCGGCGAGGCGCAACTTTTCGTGTATAGCACGGCCGATTTGGTAAAGAAAAAACCACTTTAGCGAATTTTTTAGTGCGGAGAGAGGTTAAAAATGATCCGACCGCGGTAGGAAGTGGCGGTGGACTGTGGTTAGGTTAGGTTTTTTTTTTTTTTTTTTTTTTTTTTTTTTTTTTTTTTTTTTTTTTCTGGCATCTTTGACGTGGTCAAAGCCTACTCTCGTGAGTTGTTGTTGCTCTATCTAGTCTAGCCTATTATTTAAATGAAACCCACTCAGGGTTTTATAAAATTTTCTCTACAGTTATTAAATATACAATAATTCTCGCTTTCATTCCGTCCTCTAGTACCATACAAGTTCTCGCTTTTATTCCTCTCGCACTTTCATTCCGTTCCTTTCATACTTGGGATATTTTGGGAGCTGGGGTTTTCTTTATTTTTAATTTTGCCATCTTTATTTTTGAAAAAGTACAATCTTATCCTAGTTTTACAACGTAATTTATACTGAGTAATATTTACTCTTAAACAACTAACTTAAATCTATTACATATTTCTCATCTTATATCTAAATCTAAATCAACCTGTCTATGTATAAAATTATACTAGCAGGTGGTTTATTATACACTATTTTTCTTATTTACTAATTTTATAATTTTTACTGCATATTCGAGAAAGTCTGCGGTGTGTCGTTTCATAAGTAACGGTAGGTTTTGTTTGCTAATTTCAATTCTCAGTTTATTCTCCAAATTGTACCTCGCAGAGGCATAAATTGGGCAGTCCACGACTAAATGTGCGACTGTCTCCTCGACGCCGGGCTCGCAGGCGCATGATGGGTCCTCCTTACACTTGAACCGAGCCAAGTATTCGGAGAACCCACCATGCCCCGTTAGCAACTGCGTCGTTGTGCCGGCGATCTCCATTTTGCGGACGATCCTGTACGCAGCCACCGCGCTTGGGAAGAAGAGCTTGGTGCCAGAAGCAGTTTCACCCGCCCTGTACCTTTCGTCCCATTTGTCAAGCGTGACCTGCCTCAGGCCTCGCTTGACGAACGAGACTGGGCACAGGCCGTAGTGTGGAGCCCTCTTCGACCTCAGAGCCGCCTCCTTCGCCAGATCGTCGGCGCGCTCATTCCCCTCCAACCCTGCATGGGCCTTGATCCAGAACAAGGATATTTCCTTGCCCTGGATCAAGCCCCTTTTAATGTTAAGCCTGGCCTCAACTGCCAGAGGGTGGAGGGCATGACGGTTTATGACCGTCTGGAGTGCGGCTCTGCTGTCGCTGAGGATCCCGAACGTGGCCGCGCCTCGCTTAAGGACCTCACTGGTCGCTTTGCATATGGCCAGGAGCTCGGCCTGGTAGACGGTGCAGTGCGGCGAGAGAGCAAGCTTGAGGGTCGCGGTTTCGGTCCCGTTATTCCAAATGGATAACGCGGCACCGACGCGACCCTCAATCTTGCTCCCGTCCGTAAAGATTCGTGTTGCAATCGTTCCCGTGCTATTATATTGTTCCTCGTCTACCAGACTGGTGAACTCCAGGTTCATATGCTCCGCGGGGTGAGGTGCCTCAATAGCCGGAGCCATCCGTTCGACCTCCCTGTCCCCCAACCATGGCTGGGACACCCCTCTCTTGGCCTCGTATAACGAGGCCACCTCGCGAACTCTGAGGTCCAGAGGGAGCATCCCAGCCAGGATCAGCCCCGAGTGCAGGGAGACCGTCCGGTAGCTCTTCGAAAGCTTCTGAGCGAAACCGCGCTGCACCACGTTCAACTGCTTTCTGACACCAAGCTTGTCCACCGCTGCGCCCCAACTGCTAGCCGCGTACAGAATCGTCGGCTCCACAGCGGCATTGTAGATGGTCCGGATCACCTCGGGATGCAATCCCCAACTGATCCGGGCCATCCGCGCCAATTTGTGGTAAATGGCGATCGCCTTTCTGCATACGTTGGTGACATGTGTGTTAAATGTGAGCTTGTGGTCGATTGTGAGCCCCAGGATTTTGATCTCCTCGGACAGTCCAATGTCTATCCCGCCCATGCTGAGGCGTGGGACATCGTACTTTAGCCTCCGCGTGATTACCATCGCACAAGTTTTGTGCGGTGCGAATTTCAGCTTATTTCCGATGCCCCACTCCCGCACATGTTCGAGAGAGGCATTGGCCTGTCCCTCAATCTCCAGAGCGCTATCACCATCGAACACGAGCACCACATCGTCCGCAAAGGCCTGTACGTGAACCGCCCTACCCTCAAGCTGGTGAAGTAAAGGGTCCAGCAACAAGTTCCACAGCAGGGGGCCGCCGATCGAACCCTGGACGCACCCCTTCTCCGTGGAGCGTCTGCACTCCTCGCCCGCATACCTTACCCTTACCTCCCTGTCGCTTAGGTAGCTACTGATTACCCGTCTCAGGTTTGCCGGGCATCCCACTTCTGCCAGCCGCACCCTAATGGCGGGCCACCAAGCGCTATCGAAGGCGCCCTCTATGTCCAGGGACACCATAAGGACGATCCTCTTCTCATCGAGACGCGCCCTTATGTGCCCCATGAGGTCATAGAGGGCGTCTTCGGTGCTTTTCTGGGGCATGAACCCATATTGCTTACGACTAATTGTGGGCAAGATGTAGAACCTGAGACGGGCAACCAGCATCCTCTCGTACACCTTCCCCAAGACGGGCAGCAGACCAATAGGTCTGTACGACTTGGGGACGGTGTACGAGTCCTTTCCCGGCTTCCTCAGTGCCACCACCACGGCCGCTTTCCATATTTTAGGAAAGTAACCGTGGTGAAGGCACCGATTCAGCAGCTTCAGGAAAAGTAAGGGGTCGGCCCGTATGGCGTGGGTGCAGATATCGGCTGTGAAGCCATCCGCCCCCGGAGCCTTCTTGGGATTGAACAAGTGAAGGGCATCGAAGAGTTCGCCCACCGTAAAGGGTGGGTCATCTTCACGATGGCCCCTCTCACCATCCACCTTCTCTGCCTTTAAACGTACTCTTCGGTGCCCTTCACTGTCATCCTCCTCAAGATCAGGTGGGTAGAAAGTCGACGCCAGCAACTCGGCTGAACCTTTGGCGTCCAGGTAAGTCCCACCGACGGCAAGCGGAGTGTCCTCCTCCCGTGCTGTGGCCCTACTAATTACCCTATACACTCCCTCCCATAGGCCCTCCCTGTCCTGCTTTCCGCAGAAGTTCTTCCAACTTTCGACCTGTGCCTTTTTTACTTCCGATTCATACATCTCCTTTTGTTCCAGGTACTGCGCAACCACCATCTCCCTTCGGTCCGGCGCTGCATTCCTAATGCGACGTCTCCTGGTGTTGACGGACTTCCTCAGCTCATCGAGTGTTTTCGACCACCACGGCATAGAGACCAACCCCGCCGGTTTTTTAGCTGGGATGCTCTCCCGGCACGCCCCCTCGATCGCTCCCGTATACGTTTCAACTAGAGTCTCCAGCTCGTTGTGGTGACTCGTTTCGCCTACTTCTATATTCGAGAGCGACGGAGCGATAGCGGCCCGGAAAGCATCCCAGTTGGCTTTCTTGGTGTTGTAGAGCCGGGTTGTGCGCTGTATTTGCGTCCCTTTAGCCTTCTCCAAGCTGAGGTTGAACTCTATACCATTGTGGTCTGACCCCGTGAGACCCTGTACAACCTTCCAGGCGTCCACATAGGCGAGCATGTTGCTCGTGCAGGCCGTGACGTCCACGAAGCTACAGTACCTCCTTCCATCTCTCACAGTATCGAAAGTCGGAATATTCCCACTGTTCAGGACCTGGAGGTCCATTTCGGCGAGGACACCACTCAGTAGCTTGCCTCTGTCGTCTTCGAACTTATGACCCCACCAAGTGCTCTTCGCATTCGCATCCCCTCCAATAAGAAGAAGCCGGGAGCCTAAAGCTCGCCTCACCTCTTTAAGCTGCCCCATATAGGGCCCCAGAGGTTTCGGCTTCGGTTCGAAGTAGTAAGACACCAGCGTGATCTCCCAGGCACTGGTCCGGATCCCCACCACGACGATGTTGTCCGTGGTGAGTTGCGGGTACTGTACAACATCCAATGTTGGATCGAAGACGGCAATGGCCGCCTTCACAGTCCCTCCTCCTTGCCCAGTGTTCTGGAAGACCCTAACGCCCTGGTACGCCTTCATACTCGCCGAATTGCCTACGTAGGGCTCCTGTATCAAGGCAGCAGCGACTTTGCGCCTGGAGGCCTCGAGTATGAGCTCCTCGGTAGCCAGCTTCTTCCTTTGGAGGTTCGCCTGCAGCACTCTGTAGGGGGGCACGTTCCTTGGGACAACTTCAGCACCGGTACTGAGTGGTGCTCCTCGCTATAGTGTCCCATCTCATTCTCACTGGGCACGAGGCGCTGAACACACTGTGGCTCGTGCCGCTCAGCCTCTCCCGGAGGCAGTTGCAGCAAGTTGGCTCTACACCGGCAATGTAGTCTGGGCATTCGGCTCGCATGTGGAGCCCACCACAATGACTACACTTGGTTTCCGTGCCAGTGCAGAACTTTCTTGTATGTCCGTACCCTAGACATAGGGAGCACTGCACTAACGGTGATTGATCCGCAACCCTTATGGGCTGCAGGTCAACGTGCAGTCTCCCTACCTCCAGGGCACGAGACCAAACCGCCGGGGAGACCCTGAGCACCACGTGACAGGTGTGTGGGTTCCTTGCCGTCTTACGATATAGGACGGCCATCCGTACCTGCTCCGGAGCCATGTCCCGGAACACGTTATGGTTTCGGGACTTTATGGTCCGGAGCAGGTCCTCGTCCCTAATCGTTTTGAGGACGCCATACAAGATAAGGAGCGGGTCCCTATTTTGTATCTCCTCGACGACAAGGCTCTCCTTCTTTTCGAGCCTTCCTCGTGCCTTCCTTCTTTCCTCTTCTGTCTTATATCCTATTATTACCTTTCTATCCTTCGCCTTTCGTATTCTCTCCACGGTCACCCATCCTTCATCCTCATTCGCAACCTGTCTCAATCTTTCCATCACCTTGTCACCCGTTTCCTTTTCATTCTTGGACGTGACTGCAATCGAGTGCAGCGTTACCCGTTCCGGGAGCTGGCTCCCAGGGCGACTCGCCGCTGCACCCGCGTACGTCATAGTCCCCTTTCGTTCTCTCTCTTTCTCTCTTTCATCTTGCTTCTCTATCCTTTCTTTCAATTCATGCATCATTCTACCATTCTCTTTCAATAACCTTTCATTCTCTTCTATCTTTTTGAGTAACAACTCGTTGCTGGACGAGTTAGAGGCCGGAGTTGAGGCAGGTGCTTTGGTGGTAGGGGCGGGTGTCTCTACCACCCCAGCACTTTGCCTCCTGAGAGCTTTTTTCCGATCCTCCTCGTAGGCCTTTATAATCCTTTCTAAAAAGTCCGCCCTGACCTGTATGGTTTCCTTAATTTCCCTTTTTATATTTCCAGATACCTTCAACTTCTGCCTGATTAGTTCGAAGCTCTCCTCAGCCGCTTCGAATCGCTTCGACGGTAACGGTACCCGGAGCGGGGACTGGTGTTCTGTCACTTTCTTGGACTTTTGGGAAAGGGTCGCCGATTTGGCTTCCCCTTCCCGCTGGTCAATCCGCTGGAGCTCCAGCTTATCTATGCTCCGGCGTACCGATGCCGTCGGGCGTTGCTCTACTCCGGAGCTACTCTCCTCGGCAGGTAGAGGGGCAGCCCTTTGTTCTGACGGAGGGGCCTCAGAAGCGCTAATAAATGATTTTTTGGGGGTGCGGACGGTCGCCATCATAGATGCGCGTCAAGTATTTAAAATGTATATTTAAAATAAAATTTTAATATTAATAAAATAAATGTTGTTGTAATTATTAAAATGTATTATATAAATAAAATTCAGCGGTCACGACAGGCCCGTCGTACGACGCGGAGACGTACCCGATGCTAAAGCACCCTGTTTGTGTGCCTATACGTGTGTGTATGTGCGTGTTGTGTGGTGGATTGTGTTGAGTGTTTCTGTTCCCGTGGGGTGTGTTGTGTGTCTGTTTACTGGGGTATGTGTATTTTGCGTATGTTTAGTAATGTGAGTGTACGTATACAGTTTCGAGCACAACAAGCAGTCACGCCAAGCCGGCGCCACAGGTGCAGTCACACTTAATAAAATAAAAAAGAAATTTCAATTAAATTCGTCAATAAATATTAATTTAATACTAGTCGTATTTATCAATTTTGTAGCCCAGCTACCCGGTCAAATTACCAGCCAATAGGCACCAGTCAAAAAACTGTCTTCTTTGTCGAAGAGAATAAAAAATGACAATTTTACGAGGTAAAATATGTTTAAAACTTAAAACTAACTTACTTCTAGAACAGTCCTTAACCTAATAGCTTTTTTATATATGTAGAGACTCTCCCCCAGGTAACAAATGTCCCCTGCAAATTTAAGCCAGTTGGCACCGAAAAATCCGGTTTTACAGGGCAACTCTATCCCGGCTCTACGTAGAGTCCCCCTATAGAGACGAGCTGATAGAGCCCGACGAGCCCTCCAAAAGGAACCCAAACACGAAAGTCCTAGGCCCAGGGGTTCCGCTGTAACCGGGCTCCAAAAATCTAGGCCCAAACCTAGGCCCAAACCTTGCAACCCCGCTACCTCACGAACCCGTGGTCCGATCCGACCGAGATTGGTCTCCCCTGAAAGGTCTCGACAAGACCTACCCCCCGATGTGCCTGATGGGCCAATAGGGTGACCCCCGAAATTTGACCCCAAATTTGTTTGGGGTCAGACCCCCACCCCACTAGTTCGATGCGGAGTGAGAAGCCGAGTCACCCAGTGGAAACCCGGTCCCGCTACGGCCACCGGTTGCCGAGATAAACGGGTTTGAAAAAATCCAAAATGGCGGATTCGCCGAACTTTGGACCCGCGTAACTCGGGTTCCAGTGGTCCCAGCGAGCCGCAAAAAGCTTCCCACTGGCTGCCTCGGTCTCCCCTACCACACCGTTGCCAAAAACGGTCAAAAAATTTTTGACAAAAATTTTTGGCTAATTTTGCCCCTTTTCCCCCGAAAATCGTGGAGCGGGAAAGCCGGTCCTCCCCTGAGGTCCCCAATCAAAATCCGGAGTCTCCAGGACCCCCCGTTACGGAGCTATTGGTGTTTTAAAATTTTCAAGATGGCCGCCGCGCGGCCGCGGTCGAACTTTGACCGACGATAACTCCGGAACGGTTGGCCCTACAGCTCCCAAAATTGATATCTGGGTCCTCCTGTGTGTTTACTACCCCCTGGGGGGGTCTAGGATGCTAAACAAAAAATAGCGTCTAATCGGCAAAATTTGCCGATAGGCTCAAAATATAGCACAATACGCTCTCAAAAGCGAAAACCGCAGTCGGATAGGCCTGTCCAGTCCGGAGCTACTTAAATTCCAAACTTGGGCCTAAAAAATACAAAATGGCTAAAATTACAAATTTCGCTATTTTTGACGCTAGAGGGGGCTTGTTTGGGCTTAGGTATGTCTAGATGACCTATCTAAACCCAACCCCGATGCCAAAAACAGTGAAATTCTACCCCTTTTAAATATATTTAAGAAAAAGACTAAAAAATCTGTAACTCCGCACTGGATTGGAATAAAAATGTACAAAAAATTTCATAAATTATGTTAAATACAGCTCTATCCGCTACATAAAAAACCACACAGAAATTTTCAAAATATAAAATAGTTTTTCCGGAAAATTCATAAAAATTTGTTTTTTAATTGTCCTGGGCTGGAAAACTCGACGAAAAATCTGGAACTTCGGTGTCTTATTCCACTAACGAGCGCGCAACTACCTGCAGTTGCGGAATTTTGAATTTCCGTCTAGTTCCGCCGGAAAATTTGGTCGAAGTTGGCACTTTATAATAACAATATAAAATTATCCTAGTGATGAAAAATTTTTCTTTTACCGGAAAATCGTTGTGTACCGTGGTCTTCTCCTACCAGCAAAATTTCAGGTTCCTCGGACCACGGGAACCCGGTGCACGTGTCCACGTGGTTCTCGGTTTTTCAATTTTCACGGCCAAACCAGAGTTTTCCGCGAAAATCGGAAAACGCGGGCTGGTGAGAACCCGCTGCCCGCATCCGGAGACACCTTTTTTTCAAAAATCCACTGGTGATTCACCGCACAGTAACCAATAAAGTGTAAAAGCACGTGGCCACAGTGAGCCAGAAACACAGTTTTCCACTTTTCACTTCGTGGCGCGAATTGACCGCGAGCTGCACGATATGTCGGCAGATGGGCGCCGGCGAGACGCAACTTTTCGTGTATAGCACGGCCGATTTGGTAAAGAAAAAACCACTTTAGCGAATTTTTTAGTGCGGAGAGAGGTTAAAAATGATCCGACCGCGGTAGGAAGTGGCGGTGGACTGTGGTTAGGTTAGGTTAGGTTAGGTTAGGTTAGGTTAGGTTAGGTTAGGTTAGGTTAGGTTAGGTTAGGTTAGGTTAGGTTAGGTTAGGTTAGGTTAGGTTAGGTTAGGTTAGGTTAGGTTAGGTTAGGTTAGGTTAGGTTAGGTTAGGTTAGGTTAGGTTAGGTTAGGTTAGGTTTTTTTTTTTTTTTTTTTTTTTTTTTTTTTTTTTTTTTTTTTTTTTTTTTTTTATTATACCTACCACCACTGCAAAGTGGTGCCTGTTTTTTCAATGGTATTAAAAAGCTCCCTACTTAGACCTATTTCTTTCCTCTTTCATTCCAGTTCTCTTTATCACTCCAGTTCTATCATTTATGCCTCTCGTACTTTCACGCTAGTCCTTTCATTCTCTGTGGGGATGGGGGGCATCTGGGACAATGTGTACCTACCTACTACGAACTATTCTAATTTCTTTTTATTTTCATTTCACTTTATTTTTATTCGTTTATACAAAAAGCTTAATTCTAATTACAATTTTTCTATAACTAAGTACACTTTTCAATTCTTATTTTATTTACATTCTTATAACTATTTTATATTTATTCTAGGGTAACAATATTTTTACAATCCACAAAGTTTTTTATGCTAGGCAGTTATTATGCCAATGATAATTTGCTAGCATAATTTACTGTTAGGCTTTGTTCCTCTCGTTAACTATTCTTACTATTTTATTAGCGTACCCTATGAATAGCTTCGTGTGTGTACTGATGAGGTGTGTAAGGCCGCTCGCGTTTACTTTTACGCCCGTGGCGATCTCCAAGTCCAGCCGGTCCCTGGCGTGGATTGGGCAGTCCATCAGGAGGTGAGCCACCGATTCGGAGAGCCCCGGCTCACAGGCGCACGACGGGTCCACCTTGCACTTGAAACGAGCCAAGTACTCGGAGAACCCGCCGTGTCCCGTGAGGAACTGGGTTGTTGTCCCTTCGATGGTGATCCTCCCGATGGTCCTGTACGCCGTTCTCGCGCAGGGGAAAAACATTTTCGTTGTCGAGGCGGTAGAACCTTCCTGATAGCGCCTGTTCCATTCGTCAAGGGAGCCCTGTCGAATGACCCCCTTAACGAATGAAACAGGACACTGATCATAGTCCGGTTTCTTTTTCAGTTTTAGTGCAGCCTCCTTTGCGAGGCAATCCGCCCTCTCATTACCCTCGAGGCCGACGTGGGCCTTTATCCAGTAGAGGGAGACGCTCTTGCCCTGCTGTTTACAGCGGCCAAGGGCGTCCCTAGTCTCTACTGAAAGAGGGTGATAAGAGTGCGGATTGACTACGCTAAGGAGCGCTGCCCTGCTGTCAGAGAAGATGCCGAATGCGGCAACGTCATGCCGCTCTACCTCACACGCCGCTTCGCGCAGCGCCAGGAGTTCCGCCTGGTAGACGGTACAATGTTGAGAGAGAGCAAGCTTGCGGGCCCTGGTCTCGGACTGACCGTTCCACACAGAAACGGCAGCCCCGACCCGACCCCCAATCTTGCTCCCGTCTGTGAAAACGCGGATGTCATGGGACACGATGTTATTAAGCTGGTCTTCGTCTACCACGCTGTCAAACTCCAGTCGCGTGCGTTCCACGGGATGTTTGGTTGCCGAAATGGGGGCCAGCCGCTCGATCTCCCTGTCCCCTAGCCATGGCTGGGACACTCCCCTCTTGGCCTCATAAAGTGAGGCCACCTCCCGAACTCGGAGGTCCAGAGGGAGTATCCCAGCCAGTAGCAGTGCCGAGTTCAGGGAGACCGTGCGGTAGGCCTTCGTTAATTTTTGGGCGAACACACGCTGCACCGCATTCAGCTGCTTCCTGACGCAGTGTCTGTTCGTCGCCTCGTGCCAGACGCTGGCTGCGTACATAATGACTGGCTCTATCACCGCGGTGTAGATCACGCGAATAACTTCGGGGTGAAGCCCCCAGTTAATCCGGGCCGTTCTAGCCAACTTTTTATAAATGCCAATTGCTTTGGCGCATACATTTTTGATGTGATTATTAAAGTTTAAATTGTTATCGATTGTCAGGCCTAGTATTTTTATTTCGTCGGACAAGCCGACGTCCACCCAGCCCATGCTCAGGCGTGGGTCGTCATATTTGAGCCGCTTAGTCACGACCATAGCGTTGGTCTTATGTGGCGCGAATTTTAACTTATTTTTGACACCCCACGCCTGAACACGTTCGAGGGTGACGTTGGCCTGTCCTTCGATTTCTATGGCGGAGTTGCCGTCAAAGACCAAGACGACGTCGTCCGCGAAGGCCTGGACGTAGATACCAACGTCGGTAAGTTGTTTTAGCAATGGGTCCAGTAGCAGGTTCCACAGCAAGGGACCCGTTATAGACCCCTGGACGCAGCCCTTTTGTGTGGCTTTTGTGTGCTCCGCGCCTGCGTATCTTACACGAACTGTCCTTTCGCTCAGGTAGCTGCTGACTACCCGCCTCAAGTTAACCGGACATTTCTCCTCTGCCAATCGGACTTTTATCGCCGGCCACCATGCGCTGTCGAAGGCGCCCTCTATATCCAGTGACACGAGCGTGACAATCCTCTTTTGCCGAAGCTTACCGCGCACGTGCTGAAGCAGGTTATAGAGGGCGTCTTCGGTGCTCCTCCGGGGCATAAAGCCGTATTGGCGAGTGCTGGTTCGCGGTATGAGATGGAACTTGAGTCGAGCAGCCAACATTTTTTCGTACAGCTTCCCCAGTACAGGTAGTAACCCGATCGGCCTGTACGATTTCGGGGAGTTATACACTTCCTTACCCGGCTTCCTGAGGGCCACCACCGTGGCTTCCTTCCACGGCTTCGGGAAGTACTCAAGAGCCAGGCACTTATTCAGCAGCTCCAGAAACAGTGTCGGTGCGCAGTTCACCGCGTGCGCACAAATATCAGCCGTGAAGCCATCGGCTCCTGGTGCTTTTTTAGGGTTGAAAGAACCCAGTGCGTCTTTCAGCTCGTCAATAGTGAATGGCGGGTCGTGAACCTCATGTTCGCACCCGTCATTGACCTCCTCGGCCAACGCACGGGTCCTTTCATGATCCGCGTCGTCCTCCTCGGCTCGGTCCTCCGGGTAGAAAACCGAGGCGAGCAGTCCCGCGGATCCGCTTGCATCCAATACCACCCCGTTGTGGAGAAGAGGTTGATCCTCTTCCCTTGCTGTGGATCTGCCGATGACCCTATATATACCCTCCCATACCCCTTCCCGGTCTTGCTTAGAGCAAAACTCCTTCCAAGACGCAGTCTGTGCTAATTTAACCTCCGACTCATACCTGTCTTTTTGCTCCAGGTACTGCGATATCACCCATTGCCTGCGAATGGGAGCGGCATTCCTGATACGGTTCCTGTAGGTGACGACCACCCTCTTCATCTGTGCGAGCTTATCCGACCACCACGGCATAGTTGTGGTTTCCTTATTGGAAACTTTGGGAATTGATTCCTCGCATGCCGATAGTACGCTCCTGTTAAAGTTGGCCAGTTGTTCCTCCAGTGAGGTGGTGCTACTTATGGCTTGTATGCTTTCTGCGACCAGATTGTTCTCCACCAGGGAGCTGGTCATTTTCTCATGAAAATGATTCCAGTTGGCCTTCCTGGTGTTGAACAACCTGGTCGTTCTTGCTATACTTGAACCTTTGGATTTGGCCAACTTTAAGTGAAAAACTATGCCGATGTGGTCGGAGTCAGCAGCCAGACCGTCGTCAGTCCTCCAGTTGTTCACTAAGCTCAGTAAGTCTCCCGAGCAGGTGGTGACATCAATGAAGCTGCAGTACCTTTTGCCCCCCCTGACAGTGTCGAAGGTGGGCGTTCTTCCGTCGTTGAGGATGTGCTGTTTCATCTCTACGAGAGTACCCAACAGATCTTCCCCCCTATCATCCTCAACGTGTCCTCCCCACCAAGGGCTTTTTGCATTTGCGTCACCTCCAATGATGAGCCGCCCCTGGCCTAGCTTGGTCCCAATCCTCTTGAGGTGAGCCAAGTGAGGGGTGAGGGGTTTATCGGGTTCTACGTAGAGAGACACCAGGGTTACTTCCCAAGCTCTGGTTCGGATCCTCACCACCACGATGTTGTCGGTGGTGAGTTGTGGGCACTGTATGACGTCTAGGTCTGGGTCAAGAACGGCTATAGCCGCCTTGACAGTGCCCGCTCCTGGTCCAGTATTTTGGTAGATACGTACACCCCGGTATCTCTTCATCCCGCCCATTACTGGGTCCCTATATGGCTCCTGGATAAGCGCGACCGCCGCCTTCCGTCTGGAGGCTTCCAGAATGAAGGTGTCGGTCGCAAGTTTCCTTCTTTGGAGGTTAGCCTGCACGACCTTGTAGTGTGAGTCATACCCGGAGACGCCCTTAGCAGTACTGCGTTGCGGACCGCGCTATGTTGTCCCACTTGATGCGGACCGGGCAATTCCGGTCAAAGGCATCATGCGCAGTGTCGACGACGGTTTTTGTTCGCCAGCAGTTACAGCATCTGGGGTCTTTGCCTGTCCTATACTTGGGGCAGTCCTCCCTCAGATGATGTTCCCCGCAATGGCTACATGTGGGCTCTGCTTCCTTGCAGAACCGTCGACTATGCCCAAACCCTAGACATTGGGAACACTGCACTAGAGGAGACTGGTCAGCCACTCTGACCGGCTGAATGTCTATGTGCAATGAGCCCTGGTCTAGTGCTCTGCGCCATATAGTGGGCGATACTTGCACGATGACATGGGCGGTGAGCGGGTTCCTAGCGTTACGTCGGAATTTGACCGCTAGTCTATCTTGGGTGGGTTCCAAGTCCCGAAAGATATTTTTGTTCTTAGCCCTGAGGGCTGCCAATATTTCATTGTCCTTATAGATTTTTAAGACACTGTAGAGGACCAGCAGGGGGTCCTTATTGTGGACCGCTTCCACTTTTAGGGCACCCTGCCGCCTCTCCAGCGCCCCCTTTGCCTTTTCCCTTTGGTCAATAGTCTTGTAACCCAGGACCACTTTTCGGTCCCTGGCTTTACGTACCCGCTCTACCGTGATCCACTCATCGTCTTCCTGCGCGGTCCGCCGCAGGTCATTGAGCAACTCCTCTCCCGTTTTGTTTTCGTCTGTGGAGGTTACCACAAGCGAGTGCAGCGCCGGGCGCAATGGGGGGTGACCCCCAGTGGCGCCCGCCACAACACCCGCATACGACAACCCCCCGCCCTCTTTGTGTGATTCCAGGCGGCCTTTTATATCGGCGAGGGCTTTTCCATTTTCGACGAGTAGCCTGGTATGTTCCTCTAGCCTCTTTAGAACCTCCTCCTCCGCCCTAAAAGTCCCTACCTTCCCGCTTGTAGCGGGTTCCACCTGTAGTGGGGTCAGGGCGCTGTCCTGTCTGGGCGCTACCTCCAGGGGTCTACGCCCTATCTCGTCGTTGATTAAGAGTATCCTACGCAAAGTTTTTTCCTGATACTGGATGCCTACTCTTATCCCCTTTTTTATATTTTTGGAGGCAATACTTCCCCGTCTTACTACATCTAGGCAGGACAGCGCCGTGGCTAACCGTTCTTCCGGTGTTAGTTTTCTTAAGTCCGTCTCCTCAATGGGTGGCATTAATGCCATCTCTTTTGAGATTTGTTCTAATTCTGGCGTTTCGGTTTCGGCTGAATCGACGGATTTCTGGGTTGTCTTAATTGGTTGTTTTGCTTTACCCTTTTCCGTAGATGGCTTACGGGTACTTGGAGCAGCTATAGTGAAAGCTGTGGATGTTTTAGTCACCGTTTTAGCTGTCGGCTTTGGTACCCTTTGACTGAGGGGGGTAGTGCTTGAGGAGGAGGACATCTCCTCGATTTCTCCAACACTATCCCTCACGGATTTATTTGTCCGTGATCGAGGTGAGGGTGATGGTCCAGAGGTTGAAGTACGGGAAGAGGAGCCCGCCTGCTTGGAAGAAGAAGAAAAGGAGCGGTCCAAAACCATTTTGTAGGGTTCCACGCAAAACAGTCGAGTGGTTCACTAAATTAACCGCAAAGGCGGATTTTAAAATTACAAAATATACAAAACAATGAAATAGAATAAAATAAAATAAAATAAAATACCTAGCCTATGTTCTTACCACAAAAGTGTATAAGAGCGTCCTAAATCTAACTTAAAAACTGGAGCTCAGTTTGGAGTTCGCTACCCCGGCGCGAGAACGCACGTAGTCGTCACAGGTGTGTGTGTGTGTGTATGTGTGTGTTTGAATGAGTCAGTATGGTGTGTTATTGTAAGATGTGAATGTGTGTGTATGTATGTGCCTGTATGTCAGTGTGGTTGTGTTCCTGAGTGTTACTGAGTTAACGAGATATGCCAGGACAGCAGTTCCCAAGTCAAACTTTGGTAGCCCAGCTACTCGTGTCAACTATTGGCCAATAGGCACAAGTCTAAAGACGAAGCTGTCTTTTGTCTCGCAAAAGTCAAATACACAATAGAATTACAAAGGAGTTTTTATAATAAAAGATTTAAAAGTAGTTGCTTTAGCTCTATATAGAGCTAGGTATATGTGTCTTAAAACTAAGTTGTGTGTACAGCTACTTGCCCTTAACAAAGAAGGAAGGTTCCTACAATAATATATACAATCTTAAAATTTAACTTAACTCTACAACAGTCGCTAACCTAATACAGTTTTAATATATATAATGGTTCCCGCCCAGGTAATAGACGTCCCCTGCAAATTTAAGCCAACTGGCACCGAAAAATCCGGATTTACAGGGCAACTCAGTCCCGGCTCTACGTAGAGTCCCCCTATGCAGACGGGCTGATAGAGCCCGACGAGCCCTCCAAAAAGAACCCAAACACGAAGGACCTAGGCCCAGGGGTTCCGCTGTAACCGGGCTCCAAAAATCTAGGACCAGACTTAGGCCCAATCTTGGAACCCCGCTACCTCACGAACCCGTGGTCCGATCCGACCGAGATTGGTCTCCCCTGAAAGGCCCCGACAAGACCTACCTCCCGACGTGCCTGATGGACCAATAGGGTGACCCCCGAAATTTGACCCCAAATTTATTTGGGGTCAGACCCCCACCCCACTAGTTCGATGCGGAGTGAAAAGCCGAGTCACCCAGCGAAAACCCGGTCCCGCTACGACCACCGGTTGCCGAGATAAACGGGTTTGTAAAAATCCAAAATGGCGGATTCGCCGAACTTTGGACCCGTGTATTTCGGGTTCTAGTGGTCCCAGCGAGCCGCAAAAAGCTTCCCACTGGCTGGCCCGGTCTCCCCTACCACACCGTTGCCAAAAATGGTCAAAAAATTTTTGACAAAATTTTTTGGCTAATTTTGCCCCTTTTCCCCCGAAAATCGTGGAGCGGGAAAGCCGGTTCTCCCCCGAGGTCCCCAGTCAAAATCTGGTTTCTCCAGGACCCCCCGCTACGGAGCTATTGGCGTTTGAAATTTTTCAAGATGGCCGCCGCGCGGCCGCGGTCGAACTTTGACCGACGATAACTCCGGAACGGTTGGTCCCACAGCTCCCAAAATTGATATCTGGGTCCTCCTGTGTGTTTACTACCCCCTGGGGGGGTCTAGGACGCTATATAAAAAATATCGTCAGATCGGCAAAATTTGCCAATAACCTCGAAATATAGGCAAATACGCAGCTAACAGCGAAAACCGCAATCCGATAGGCCCTTCGAGTGCGGAGCTATTTGAGTTCCAACTTTGGGCCTAATAAAAACAAAATGGCTGAAATTACGTTTTTCGTTGTTTTTAACGACAGACAGGGCGTGTTTGGGCTTAGGTATGTCCAGTTGGCCTTCCTAAACCCTACCCCGGTGTTAAAAACAAGGAAAATCTACCCCTTTTAATTTAATTTACAAAAAACACTAAAAAATAGATAACTCCGTACTGGAATAACATAAAAATACACAAAAAATACCATAAATCGTCTAAATTGGGCTTCTATCCGGCAGAGTAAACAATGTATAAAATTTGCGGTTTTCGGTAGAAATAAACCGGAAAAACCGGAAAATTCGGTTATTTAATTGTAGTGGTGTCAATTTTGGTCTTAAAAATCTAAAAACTTGATCAACGCCTCCTCTAATTAGCGCGCAAAAGATAGCAGTTGCAGAATCCCGAAATTCTGCTTGGTTCCGAGGGAATTTCGGGTCAAAGTTAGCACCTACTAACAATTTTAGTTATTTTCCCTTTTGGTGGAAAATTTTTCTAAAAGCGGGAAAATGCTTGCCTGGTTATTATCCTTCTTCATGCAAAAATTCAGCTCTCCCGGACTGCTGGTTGAGAAGTTGGTCACCACGTGGAACTTGTTTTTTTGCCTTTCACGGGAAAACGGCTGTTTTCCCGGAAAAACAAGTGCGCGTGGGACGTCAGCCTCGGTTGCCCGATGCCGGGGACACTTTTTTCACTGTGATCCGATTCACTATGCCACTTCTATCACATAAAAACGCCAAGAACACGTGGCGGGCCGAGCGAGAAACGCGGTTTTCCGGGTTTCCCCGGCACACGCGTATCGACCGCGGCCAGTGCGATGTGCAGGCAGATGGACGCCAGCGAGATGCAACTTTTGAGGTATCACACGGTGAAATCGGACTGTAAAAACCCACTTAAACGAATTTTTATCTGCGCAGCGAGGTTAAAAACGATCCGGTCGCGACAACGAGTGGTGGGCGACTGTGTTTGGTTAGGTTAGGTTAGGTTAGGTTAGGTTAGGTTAGGTTAGGTTAGGTTAGGTTAGGTTAGGTTAGGTTAGGTTTTTTTTTTTTTTTTTTTTTTTTTTTTTTTTTTTTTTTTTTTTTTTACTAACATCTTTGACGTAGTCAAAGGCCTACTCTCTTTTTTATTTTGGATCTTATCCTGGCTAGTCTATGAATTTTATGATAACCCACTCAGGGTTTTTGGACTAACTATACCTACTTATATTACTATCAATTAATATCTCGCATTCATTCTGTCCTCTAGTACCATACCAGTTCTCGCTTTTAAGCCTCTCGTACTTTCATTCTATTCCTTTCATACTTGGGATTTAAATTGGGACTTGGGGTTGCCTGCTTTCTTTATTTATAAATGTTTTCAGTCTTTATTTATGATACATACTTATTGTCTAGTCTTATTTTCTAATTTATATTTACAGGTTCCATCTTAAATAGTAACAAAAAAGTGGATCAACATGGCGTGGTATCACCCGATACCCGCCGTTATTCCTTAAACACTATTTCTTATATTTACAATGTTTACTATTTCTACTGCATAATTGATGAATTCTGTCCTGTGTTCACACATGAACACAGGTAAATTATTTATACTGACTATAGTATTAGTTTTATTTTCTAAATTGTATCTGGCTTTGGCGTGTATTGGGCAGTCCACAATCAAGTGTGCGACTGTCTCCTCGACGCCGGGCTCGCAGGCGCATGATGGGTCCTCCTTACACTTGAACCGAGCCAAGTATTCGGAGAACCCACCATGCCCTGTTAGCAACTGCGTCGTTGTGCCGGCGATCTCCATTTTGCGGACGATCCTGTACGCAGCCACCGCGCTTGGGAAGAAGAGCTTGGTCCCAGAAGCAGTTTCACCCGTCCTGTACCTTTCGTCCCATTTGTCAAGCGTGACCTGCCTCAGGCCTCGCTTGACGAATGAGACTGGGCACAGGCCGTAGTGTGGAGCCCTCTTCGACCTCAGAGCCGCCTCCTTCGCCAGATCGTCGGCGCGCTCATTTCCCTCCAACCCTGCATGGGCCTTGATCCAGAACAAGGATATTTCCTTGCCCTGGATCAAGCCCCTTTTGATATTGAGCCTGGCTTCAACTGCCAGAGGGTGGAGGGCGTGACGGTTTGTAACCGTCTGGAGTGCGGCTCTGCTGTCGCTGAGGATCCCGAACGTGGCCGCGCCTCGCTTGAGGACCTCACTGGTCGCTTTGCATATGGCCAGGAGTTCGGCCTGGTAGACGGTGCAATGCGGCGAAAGAGCAAGTTTGAGGGTCGCGGTTTCGGTCCCGTTATTCCAAATGGATAACGCGGCACCGACGCGACCCTCAATCTTGCTCCCGTCCGTAAATATGCGTGTAGCAATTTCATTTGTGCTATTATATTGTTCCTCGTCTACCAGACTGGTGAACTCCAGGTTCATATGCTCCGCGGGGTGAGGTGCCTCAATAGCCGGAGCCATCCGTTCGACCTCCCTGTCTCCCAACCATGACTGGAACACCCCTCTCTTGGCCTCGTATAACGAGGCCACCTCGCGAACTCTGAGGTCCAGAGGGAGCATCCCAGCCAGGATCAGCCCCGAGTGCAGGGAGACCGTCCGGTAGCTCTTCGAGAGCTTCTGAGCGAAACCGCGCTGCACCACGTTCAACTGCTTTCTGACACCAAGCTTGTCCACCGCCGCGCCCCAACTGCTAGCCGCGTACAGAATCGTCGGCTCCACAGCGGCGTTGTAGATGGTCCGGATCACCTCGGGATGCAATCCCCAACTGATCCGGGCCATCCGCGCCAATTTGTGGTAAATGGCGATCGCCTTTCTGCATACATTGGTGACGTGTGTGTTAAATGTGAGCTTGTGGTCGATAGTGAGCCCCAGGATTTTGATCTCCTCGGACAGTCCAATGTCTATCCCGCCCATGCTGAGGCGCGGGACATCGTACTTTAGCCTCCGCGTGATTACCATCGCACAAGTTTTGTGCGGTGCGAATTTCAGCTTATTTCCGATGCCCCACTCCCGCACATGTTCGAGAGAGGCATTGGCCTGTCCCTCAATCTCCAGAGCGCTATCACCATCGAACACGAGTACCACATCGTCCGCAAAGGCCTGCACGTGAACCGCCCTACCCTCAAGCTGGTGAAGTAAAGGGTCCAGCAACAAGTTCCACAGCAGGGGGCCGCCGATCGAACCCTGGACGCACCCCTTCTCCGTGGAGCGTCTGCACTCCTCGCCCGCATACCTTACCCTTACCTCCCTGTCGCTTAGGTAGCTACTGATTACCCGTCTCAGGTTTGCCGGGCACCCCACTTCCGCCAGCCGCACCCTAATGGCGGGCCACCAAGCGCTGTCGAAGGCGCCCTCTATGTCCAGGGACACCATAAGGACGATTCTCTTCTCATCGAGACGCGCCCTTATGTGCCCCATGAGGTCATAGAGGGCGTCTTCGGTGCTTTTCTGGGGCATGAACCCATATTGTTTAGGACTAATTGTGGGCAAGATGTAGAACCTGAGACGGGCAACCAGCATCCTCTCGTACACCTTCCCCAAGACGGGCAGCAGACCAATAGGTCTGTACGACTTGGGGACGGTGTACGAGTCCTTTCCTGGCTTCTTCAGTGCCACCACCACGGCCGCCTTCCATATTTTAGGAAAGTAGCCGTGGTGAAGGCACCGATTCAGCAGCTTCAGGAAAAGTAAGGGGTCGGCCCGTATGGCGTGGGTGCAGATATCGGCTGTGAAGCCATCCGCCCCCGGAGCCTTCTTGGGATTGAACAAGTGAAGGGCATCGAAGAGTTCGCCCACCGTAAAGGGTGGGTCATCTTCACGATGGCCCCTCTCATCATCCACCTCCTCCGCCTTTACGCGTATTCTTCGATGCCCTTCACTGTCATCCTCCTCGCGATCAAGCGGATAAAATGTCGTTGCAAGCAACTCGGCTGACCCTTTGGCGTCCAGGTAAGTCCCACCGACGGCAAGCGGAGTGTCCTCCTCCCGTGCTGTGGCCCTACCAATAACCCTATACACACCCTCCCATAGGCCCTCCCTGTCCTGCTTTCCGCAGAAGTTTTTCCAACTCTCGACCTGTGCCTTTTTTACTTCCGATTCATACATCTCCTTTTGTTCCAGGTACTGCGCAACCACCATCTCTCTTCGGTCCGGCGCTGCATTCCTAATGCGACGTCTCCTGGTGTTGACAGACTTTCTCAGCTCATCGAGTGTTTTCGACCACCACGGCATAGAGACCAACCCCGCCGGTTTTTTAGCTGGGATGCTCTCCCGGCACGCCTCCTCGATCGCCCCCGTATATGTTTCAACTAGAGTCTCCAGCTCGTTGTGGTGACTCGTTTCGCCTACTTCTATATTCGAGAGCGACGGAGCGATAGCGGCCCGGAAAGCATCCCAGTTGGCTTTCTTGGTGTTATAGAGCCGGGTTGTGCGCTGTATTTGCGTCCCTTTAGCCTTCTCCAAGCTGAGGTTGAACTCTATACCATTGTGGTCTGACCCCGTGAGACCCTGTACAACCTTCCAGGCGTCCACATAGGCGAGCATGTTGCTCGTGCAGGCCGTGACGTCCACGAAGCTACAGTACCTCCTTCCATCTCTCACAGTATCGAAAGTCGGAATATTTCCACTGTTCAGGACCTGGAGGTCCATTTCGGCGAGGACACCACTCAGTAGCTTGCCTCTGTCGTCTTCGGACTTATGGCCCCACCAAGTGCTCTTCGCATTTGCATCCCCTCCAACAAGAAGAAGCCGGGAGCCTAAAGCTCGCCTCACCTCTTTAAGCTGCCCCATATAGGGCCCCAGAGGTTTCGGCTTCGGTTCGAAGTAGTAAGACACCAGCGTGATCTCCCAGGCACTGGTCCGGATCCCCACCACGACGATGTTGTCCGTGGTGAGTTGCGGGTACTGTACAACATCCAATGTTGGATCGAAGACGGCAATGGCCGCCTTCACAGTCCCTCCTCCTTGCCCAGTGTTCTGGAAGACCCTAACGCCCTGGTACGCCTTCATACTCGCCGAATTGCCTACGTAGGGCTCCTGTATTAAGGCAGCAGCGACTTTGCGCCTGGAGGCCTCGAGTATGAGCTCCTCGGTAGCCAGCTTCTTCCTTTGGAGGTTCGCCTGCAGCACTTTATAGGGGGGCACGTTCCTTGGGACAACTTCAGCACCGGTACTGAGTGGTGCTCCTCGCTATAGTGTCCCATCTCATCCTTACTGGGCACGAGGCGCTGAACACACCGTGACTCGTGCCGCTCAGCTTCCCCCGGAGGCAGTTACAACAAGTCGGCTCTACACCGGCAATGTAGTCCGGGCATTCGGCTCGCAGGTGGAGCCCACCACAATGACTACATCTGGTTTCAGTGCCAGTGCAGAACTTCCTCGTGTGTCCGTACCCTAGACACAGGGAGCACTGCACCAATGGTGATTGATCTGCAACCCTTATGGGTTGCAGGTCAATGTGCAGTCTCCCTACCTCCAGGGCACGGGACCAAACCGCCGGGGAGACCCTGAGCACCACGTGACAGGTGTGTGGGTTCCTTGCCGTCTTACGATATAGGACGGCCATCCGTACCTGCTCCGGAGCCATGTCCCG
This sequence comes from Lithosia quadra, assembly GCA_963576445.1. Taxonomy (NCBI): domain Eukaryota; kingdom Metazoa; phylum Arthropoda; class Insecta; order Lepidoptera; family Erebidae; genus Lithosia; species Lithosia quadra. The sequence goes on from OY754903.1 coordinate 6,355,248, forward strand.
GAACACGTTATGGTTTCGGGACTTTATGGTCCGGAGCAGGTCCTCGTCCTTAATCGTTTTTAGGACGCCATACAAAATAAGGAGCGGGTCCCTATTTTGTATCTCCTCGACGACAAGGCTCTCCTTCTTTTCGAGCCTTCCTCGTGCCTTCCTTCTTTCCTCTTCTGTCTTATAACCTATTATGACCTTTCTGTCCTTCGCCTTTCGAATTCTTTCCACGGTCACCCATCCTTCATCCTCATTCGCTACTTGCCTCAGTCTCTCCATCACCTTATCACCCGTATCTTTTTCATTCTTGGACGTAACCACGATCGAGTGCAGCGTCGGCCGGTCTGGGAGCTGGCTCCCAGGGCGACTCGCCGCTACACCCGCATACGTTGGAGTCCCCTTTCGCTCTCTCTCTTTCTCTCTTTCATCTTGCTTCTCTATCCTTTCTTTCAGTTCATACATCATTCTTCCATTCTCTTTCAGTAGCCTTTCATTCTCTTCTATTTTCTTAATTAAAACCTCGTTGCTGGACGAGGTAGAGGCCGGAGTTGAGGCAGGTGCTTTGGTGGTAGGGGCGGGTGTCTCTACCACCCCAGCACTTTGCCTCCTAAGTGCCTTCTTCCGGTCCTCTTCGTAGGCCTTGATTAATTTTTCTAGGAAATCGGTCCTTTCTTGGATCGTCTCCTTGCACTCCCTTTTTATATTGCCGCAAATTTTTAGTTTCGCCCTAATTTCGGCGAAGCTTTCTTGCGCCACTTCAAGTCGTCTCGACGGCACCGGTACCCGGAGCGGGGACTGATGTTCGGTCCTCTTTTTTATTTTTCGGGGAGGGGTCGCTGGCTTAGCTTCCCCTTCCTGCTGGAGTTCCAGCCTATCAATGCTCCGGCGTACCGAGGCCGTCGGGCGCTGTTCCACCCCGGAGCTAATCTCCTCGGCAGGGGGAGGGGCAGCTCTATTTTTAGACGGGGGAGCCTCTTTTAAATTAACATAAAACTTTTTGGGCGAGTGCACGGTTGCCATTATAGATGCGCGTTAAAAGGTAAAATATATAATTAAAATTGAAATAAAATCGTTAAATTAAAATTGAGTAATTAATACCTGTTGAAATAAATAATAAGACGACTTTAAAATAGTAAATAAATTAAAATAGGGTTCGGCAGTCACGCCCAGGCCCGTCGCACGATCCGGCGGCGCATACGATGATAGAGCACCCGGTTGTGTGCCTATGTGTGTGCGTACGTGTGTGCTGTGTGTGAGTTATGTGGAGTGTTTATGTCCCCGTGGGGTGTGTTGTGTGTGTGTGTTTGCTGGGGTATGTGTCCTGTGTGTGTTGAGAATGTGGTGTATGTATGCAGCTGTGACACAGCGACCGTCACGCAACCCTGGCGTCTCAGGTACAGTCGCAAATAAAAGTACAATAATACAATTAAAGTCAATAAATTATAAGTCAACACAATAAAACAAAACAAAATAAAATAACAATAAAATTCTAGACTCCGTCTAGGTCTACAGCGTAGTCGGGCTAGAAATTTGCACTCACAGAGTGCCCTCAATATTCACTTAAACGCTAAAATAAAATATTTACAATAAAAATTTTTTAAAAGAAGAAAACTTCTCTAAATCCTTAGAAACTACCTAACCTAATATATTTTATTATAGAGTACAGTCCCGGCCCAAGGGATGAGCGCCCTGTCAAAATCCCCGAAGGAACAAACTGTCAAGTCTGACTCTACAATACAAAAAGTCGAGGACTCTACATAGAGTCCTGTTCTTGATATAGAGAGGTAGAGCTCCCCGAGCCCTTCCAGCCAATACCAAACACGGGCGTCCTAGGCCCAGGGGTTCCGCTGCAGCAGGGCTCCAAAGTTCCGCACGAAAACCCGTGCGGAAATTTCAAACCCCGATACCTCTCGAACCCGTGGTCCGATCCACCCGCGAGAGGATTCCCGTGAAAGGGCTCGGCGAGACCTATCCCCCAATATATGGGTCGAAATTTTTGGGTGACCCCCGAAAAGTGACCCCCAGATTTCCTGGGGTCCACCACCAACCCTGCTAGCCTGGTGCAGCTTTGAGAGCCGAGCCCCCCAGAGGAAACCAGGGCTCGCTACGACCCCCAGTCGCCGAGCTACAGGGGTCCAAAGTTTTGCCCGAACCGGTTTTGTCCGAACTTTGAACCCGTATATCCCGGGTTCCAAGCGTCCCAGCGACCCCGGAAAAACTTTCCACTGGTTGGCCCGGTCCCCTCTACCGACCCAGCGTGCAAAACGGTCGAAAAATTTTCGGCAAAATTTTTGCACGAATTTTGCCCGAAGCCCCAAAAATAGTGCAGGGTATGGTAGCGGACTCTCCCCCAACGTTCCCAGTTCGAGTCTGGACTCTCTACGACCCCCGGTCACGGAGTTATGGCGGTTTGAAAAAGGCCAAGATGGCCGCCGCGCGCCCAAGGTCAAACTTTGACCTTGTTTTTCTCCGGAACGGTAAGTCGTAGAGCGCCCAAAATCGATTTCTGGGTTGCGCTCGATATACTCTGTCCCCTTAGGGGGGTTTTGAGCCTAAATAAAAATTTTGCTCAGATATGGACAAAAAGTGCCAAAATACTAAAAAGGAGCCACAATACACCTAAGCCTGAAAGAATTTTTGAAAAATCTCTATCCAGTCCGGAGCTATAATTATTACAAACTTCGTGCGGAAAAATTTAAAATGGCGGAATTTACAAAATTCCTGGTTTTTGAAGCTAGGACAGCCTAGTTTGGGGTTCGATAGGCATATAAGGTGTTTGATAACCTATCCCCAATGTCAAAAACTAGGAATTTTTACCCTGTTTTGAGTTCTGTGCGGAAAATACCTAAACTACGATAACTCCGGAATGGATAGGCGGAAAAATACGGAAAAAATTTTGAAAAATGAAGAAAAATATAACGAGCAATACAAAAGATTAAAATGTTAAAAATGAAAATTAAATAATATTAAAAATATAAAAAATGTGAAAAATTTAGTTTTTCAATTGTGGCGTCCTGGATTTGAGCATTAAAAATCTGGAATTCTGCAGTCTTGTTCTCCTCGCTAGCGCGCAACTAGTAGCAGTTGCAGAATTTTAATAAGAAGCACTGGTCTTGAGAAACTTGATGTTAAAGTTGCAACTTTTAATAGTTAATATAAAATCACCTGGTGGGGGTAAAATTTTTCTGGTTTCGGTGAACAGCTTCTGATGGTGTATACTTCCTGCCTGCAAAGTTTCAACTCTCTCCGACCACTCCTTCTGGTACCTCGTTGCCACGCGGTACTTGTTTTTTTGGGTTTCCCGGAAAAACCTGCGGTTTCCCGGAAAAACAGACCAGCGTGGCGGACGGAGCTCCACTGCCCGCAGCCGGGGACAATTGACGCACTGCGATCCGTGCACTGAGCACCAAGTAAAACACAATAATGTGGTCGACCACGTGGTGAGTCGAGCCAAAAACCCACTAAAAACGCCTTGTAGGCCACACGCGATTTGACCGCCAACTGTGCGATATACCGGCAGATGCGCGCCGGCGAGACGCAACTTTTGAGGGGTGGCGTGTCAAAATCCGATAAAAATAACCCACTTTTTCGAATTAAAACGTGCGGAGCGAGGTTAGAAATGATCCAGTCACCGTGGCAGATGCTGGAAGACTGTGGTTAGGTTAGGTTAGGTTAGGTTAGGTTAGGTTAGGTTAGGTTAGGTTAGGTTAGGTTAGGTTAGGTTAGGTTAGGTTAGGTTAGGTTAGGTTAGGTTAGGTTAGGTTAGGTTAGGTTAGGTTAGGTTAGGTTAGGTTAGGTTAGGTTAGGTTAGGTTAGGTTAGGTTAGGTTAGGTTAGGTTAGGTTAGGTTAGGTTAGGTTAGGTTAGGTTAGGTTAGGTTAGGTTAGGTTAGGTTAGGTTAGGTTAGGTTAGGTTAGGTTAGGTTAGGTTAGGTTAGGTTAGGTTAGGTTAGGTTAGGTTAGGTTAGGTTAGGTTAGGTTAGGTTAGGTTAGGTTAGGTTAGGTTAGGTTAGGTTAGGTTTTTTTTTTTTTTTTTTTTTTTTTTTTTTTTTCCCTACCACGGCAGGCTGCCGTGCCTGTTTTAGCTTTTTTATAATAAAAGACTTCCTATTTTGCCTACTCTTTCCTCTTTCATTCTAGGCCTCTTAAGCATACTGTTCAATCTTTTATTCTTCTCGCACTTTCACGCCAAACCTTTCATTCTTTGCTGGGAGTGAGGGCATCTGGGAGTAATTGTGTACCTAGTCTAATTTTACTACCAGCTAATTTTTTATTTTTCTTTATTTTCAACAAATTTACATTAATTCTTAGGTCTAATTAGGGCTATGCATTAGGCTTACAAAAAAAGACTTATAATATATAAATGGCGGTTACAATTGTATGCTTACAACTTAATCTTAATTTATTTCTTAATGTCTAAAGATGGCTCATGCTAGACAGCATTATAGCCACTATATTGTGCTAGCATGATTTCTTAAACTCTATTCCTCCTATTTACTATTTCCACTATTTTTTGAGCATACAGTAGTGTTTGCTTTCTATAGTCGACTATTAGTTTCCTAATACCCTCCACATCGACCCTAATACCCGATTCGATTTCCAGGTTGAGCCTGTCAACAGCGTGAATTGGGCAGTCCATTAGGAGGTGGGGTACCGACTCCGGTACGCCTGGTTCACAGGCGCACGATGGGTCCGCCTTGCACTTGAATCGAGTCAAGTACTCAGCGAACCCACCGTGCCCCGTCAAGATTTGGGTAATTGGACCCCTGATGGTAATTTTCCTAATGGTGCCGTGTGCCTGTATTGCGCAGGGAAAGAAAATTTTGGTGGTCGACGCCGTTTCGCCCTCCTGATACCTCCTGTTCCATTTGTCAAGAGAGCCCTGGCGTAGGGTTCTTTTGACAAATGATACAGGACACGAGTCGTAGTCAGGGGCCCTCTTGAGCTTCAGGGCGGCCTCCCTAGCGAGCCAATCCGCCCTCTCATTCCCCTCAAGGCCAACGTGGGCCTTGATCCAGTAGAGAGAGACGCTCTTGCCCTGCTGAATACAGCGGCCAAGAGAGTCTCTAGACTCTACTGCTAAGGGGTGGAGAGAGGACGGATTAACTACGCTAAGGAGCGCCGCTCTGCTATCACTGAAGAGGCCGAACGAGGCAACGTCATGCCGCTCTACCTCGCACGCCGCCTCACGCAACGCCAAGAGTTCAGCCTGGTAGACGGTGCAGTGCCTTGCGAGAGCAAATTTGCGGGCACGGGTCTCGGATCGACTGTTCCATACAGAGACAGCGGCCCCGACCCGGCCCTCAATTTTGCTCCCGTCGGTGTAAACACGCAAGTCGTGTGGTGGCAGGTTATTAAGTTGTTCCTCGTCTACCACGCTATCGAACTCCAGGCGTATACACTTAGCGGGGTGCGGGGCCGCCGAAAGGGGGGCCAACCGTTCGATCTCCCTGTCCCCCAGCCACTGCTGGGACACTCCTCTCTTGGCCTCATATAGTGCTGCCACCTCCTGAACTCGGAGGTCCAGAGGGAGCATCCCAGCCAGCAGCAGTGCCGAGTTCAGGGAGACCGTGCGGTAGGCCCTAGTTAATTTTTGAGCGAACACACGTTGAACCCCGTTCAGTCTCTTCTTGACGTACTCCTTTTCCGACGCTTCCCACCATGCGCTAGCCGCGTATAAAATAATGGGCTCTATAACTGCGGTATATATGGTCCGGATCACCTCGGGATTAAGTCCCCAGGAGATCCGGGCCGCACGTGCCAACCTTTTATAAATGCCTGTGGCCTTAATGCAGACATTTTTGATATGGCTGTTGAAGGTCAGGTTCCTGTCTATCGTCAGACCCAATATTTTTATTTCAGTTGACAGGACAATGTCGACCCCGCCCATGGTCAGGCGTGGGTTGTCGTATTTCAGCTTTTTGGTTAGCACCATTGCGCAAGTCTTGTGAGGTGCAAATCTCAGTTTATTTTTGACTCCCCACGCCCGAACACGTTCAAGGGCGGCATTGGCCTGTCGTTCGATATCGGCAGCCGTATTCCCGTCGAATACGAGGACTACGTCGTCGGCAAAAGCCTGTACGTAGTCCCCGTACTCGTTCAGCATTTTTAAAAGTGGGTCCAGTAGTAGGTTCCACAACAAGGGTCCGGTAATGGATCCCTGGACGCAACCCTTTTGGGTGCCTCTACTGCACTCAGCCCCAGCGTACCTCACCCGCACCGTTCTCTCGCTGAGGTAACTGCTGACAACTCGCCTCAAATTGACGGGGCACCTTTCCTCAGCCAGTCGTGCAATGATAGCCGGCCACCAAGCACTATCGAAGGCGCCCTCTATGTCCAGCGACACCAACGTGACAAGCCTCTTGTTTTTGATTCTGTCACGCAGGCGCCCAACCAGATCATAGAGGGCGTCTTCGGTGCTCCTCCGTGGCATAAAGCCGTACTGGCAAGTACTGATCCGTTTATGTAAGTGGAATTTGAGCCGAGCTGCCAGCATCTTCTCGTACAGCTTTCCCAAAACGGGCAGGAGCCCTATCGGTCTGTACGACTTGGGAGAGCTGTACGTGTCCTTGCCTGGCTTTCGAAGTGCGACAACTGTCGCCTCCTTCCAGGGAATCGGGAAGTATTCGAGAGCCAGGCACTTGTTTAGCAACTCCAAGAACAGTGCCGGTGCGCTGTTGACGGCATGAGTACAGATGTCGGCAGTGAAGCCGTCTGCACCAGGGGCTTTTTTGGGGTTGAAGCTGGACAACGCGTCCTGTAATTCCCCGATGGTGAATGGCGGGTCACAATTATCATCATTATCCCCGCCATTGACCGTTCTGGCCAATGCGCGGGTCTTTTTGTGGTCCGCGTTGTCCCCCTCCACCCGGTCTTCTGGGTAGAAAACGGAGGCAAGGAGCCCAGCGGATCCGCTTGCGTCCAGGTGTTTCCCATTGTGAAGCAATGGTAGATCCTCGTCCCTTGTTGTGGACCCACCTATGACCCGGTAAATCCCATCCCACATGCTTTCGCGGTCCTGTTTTGTACAGAATTGCTTCCAGCTTTCCGTCTGTGCTATCTTAACCTTCGACTCATAATTTTCTTTCCGTTCTAGGTACTGCGTCACGACAGCCTGCCTCCGGATCGGAGCAGCGTTCCGGATTCGGCGCCTGAAGGTACTGACCTCCTTCTTCAACCTGGCTAACTCCTCCGACCACCAAGGCATGGTAAGTGTCTCTTTGTTAGATTTTATTGGTATTGCCACTTTGCAACACTCCGTGATACAATTGTTGTAGTTGGCCAAGGCTTCTTCTAGTTCGTTTTTGTTTTTTATAGTTTTTATATAGTCACCCGACAGGTTGTTCAACACCAAAGAGCTGGTCATTTTCTCATGAAAATGGGCCCAGTTTGCCTTTTTGGTGTTGAACAACCTAGTGGTTCTATTGATGCTTAATCCCTTGGACTTATTTAATTTTATTTTGAGACAAATACCAATGTGGTCGGAGCTGGTAGCCAGCGTTTCGTCAGTCCTCCAGCCGTCGACCAGACTCAGGAGGTCGCCCGAGCAGGCAGTTACGTCGACGTAACTGCAGTACCTCGTAACCCCCCTAACGGTGTCGAAGGTGGGCACTCTCCCATCGTTGAGGATGTGTAGTTTCAACTCTACAAGTGTCCCCAAAAGGTCTTCCCCCCTATCATCCTCAACGATGCCCCCCCACCAAGCGCTCTTCGCATTGGCATCACCTCCAATCAGGAGCCGTACAGTGCCCAGCCTAGAACCGACCCTTCTGAGTTGGTTTAGGTGAGGGCCCAAGGGTTTATCGGGCTCGACATAAAGAGACACCAGGGTGACTTCCCAAGCACTGGTCCGTATCCTCACCACCACGATGTGATCGGTGGTGAGTTCTGGGTACTGAACCACGTCGATGTCATGGTCAAAGACGGCAATAGCCGCCTTCACCGCGGTTGACCCTGGACCAGTGTTTTGAAATATGCGTACACCCCGGTATCTCTTCATCCCGCCCCTTACGGGGTCCCTGTACGGCTCCTGAATAAGTGCGACTGACGCTTTCCTCCTGATGGATTCCAGGATGAATTCGTCAGTCGCAAGTATCTTCTTTTGGAGGTTCGCCTGCAGCACCAAATAGTGAGAGTCGCTCCGGGAGGTGCCCTTAGCAGTACTGGATGGCTGACCGCGCTATGTCGTCCCATTTCCTTCTGACCGGGCAATCCCGGTCAAAAGCATTGTGCGCTGTGTCGTCTGCCTTTGCGTGCCAGCAATTGCAGCACCTGGGCTCGGCTCCTACCTCATACTTGGGGCAGTCTGCCCTCAGGTGCTTTTCCCCGCAATGGCTGCACTTAGGTTCCGCCTCCCTGCAGAACCGACGACTATGGCCGTAGCCCAGGCACATGGAGCACTGGACGAGTGGCGATTGATCCGCCACTCTGACCGGTTGTATGTCGACGTGCAGTGTTCCATGCGCCAGGGCTCTGCGCCAAATTATGGGCGACACCTGCATGACGACGTGGACGGTGTGCGGATTTCTGGCGTTTCGACGGAACTTCACAGACATCCTGTCTTCCGTGGCGTTCAAATCTTTGAAAATATTTTTATTTTTGGACCTTACTGCCTTGAGTAATTCCTCGTTGTCGTAGGTCTTTAACACGCCATGAAGGGCGAGCAGGGGGTCCTTATTGTGGATGGTTTCCACCTTAAGGGCCCCCGGCCCCCTCTCCAACGCCCCCTTCGCCAGCTCCCGCTGTTCAGCGGTTGCATAGCCAAGAATCACCTTGCGATTCTTGGCCTTTCGGACCCGCTCCACCGTAACCCACTCGTCGTCCTTTCTCGCAGCCAGCCGCAATTCGTTCAGCACCTCCTCGCCCGATTTTTCCTCGTCCGTGGAGGTTATCACCAGCGAGTGCAGCGCCGGGCGTCTCGAGGGTAGTACCCCCGCGGCGTCCGCCGCTACAGCCGCGTATGATGGTATTTGTCTCCTTTCATCATGACAGTTTCTGAGACTGTCCTGTATTTCTGCGAGGGTCTTGGAATTCTGTTGGAGGAGCTTTGTGTTCTCCTCCAACCTTCTCAGCACTTCGCCGTCAGCCTCCTTTGGCCTTGAGACCATTGTTGGGGCTGTAGTTATTTTCGGCGGTGAGACGCTGTTTGGTACGGGCGGCTTATCCCCGGCCCTGCGTCTCTCCTCGTCAATCACCACCAAAATGCGCCTCAGGTTCTCAGCCTGAGCTTCAATTTTGACCTTAATCTCCCTTTTAATATTCCTGCTGTCAGCACAGCCTTGCTTAATCAGGTCCAAGCAGGACATAGCCGCGTTGTGTCGGACTTCGTGCTCCATAAGGGCTATATTGTCCAGGAGCTCGGTTCCTTCGGCAGATGTAGATGTCCTACGAGTAACCACTCTGGCTGTTGCTGGCTTCGGTTTAGGCTTCGTGACTGTCAGCTGTTTAACTGGGCCTATTAGATTTTTGGGGGTTGTTGTGGTGGGGGGAGAGGTTGACGGCGCTCGCGCCTCAATCTCCCCTATGCTGTCTCTAACTGATTTTTTGTGCATTTTTGGTGGTGACGACTGTGCTGATGGCCCTGCCACGGGTGGAGGTGCTGGTCGCCTCAAAGGCGGAGATCTGTACCCGCTCTGCATGTCTTTGCTGTGGTGGTAGGGAAAATCCACGCAACACTAGCGGGTGGATGGCGAGTTTATTCTCGCTAACGATAAATAAAAATAAAAAACACAGACACAAATTGTAAAAAATATGAAAATAAATGCAAAGCTTAACCTAGGTTCCTGCCAAAAAATTGGTCAGGGACGTCCTACTAACTAAATTGCTGAAAAAGGTTCTTCCCTGCGCGTGTGGTGTGAGTTGCTGTCACTGTGTTGTGTGTGTTTGTGTATAGTGCGTGTGTGTGTGGTAGTGTGTGTCGCTGTAGTTGTGTGTTGTGTGTGTTTACTGTTGACAGTCAACCAGGGCCGAACCGGGTATCACGATGTAGCGGGCACCAGTTTAAGGTGTATGTTGTAGTCCAGCTACAGGTCAAAATAATAATAGGCCTAAAGGGGCCTAGTCTAAAAGGTAAGTCTTACGTCTAAATTATCTAATATGTACAATTAAGAAAAATTTTTCTCTATATAGAGTCAAATAAATACTTATATATAGCTCTATATATGAGATATAGGGTCTAGTGCGTCTTATATTTGTCCCCTAGTTCAACTAGAGGATAGGTACAGGTGAAAAAGGTCAAAAAACTTAAAAACTAACTTAACTCTATAGTATACCCTTAGGTTAGGTAAGGTCACCCGCTAGTCGGGTCCCGACCCAGAGGAAGAGGGTCCCGGCGAAATTTCAGCGAATTCGCACCACAGGTTGTGGCTTCCCGGGCAAACTCCTTCCCGGCTCTATGTAGAGTCACCCAACCGGCTCGAACCGATAGAGCTCTCCGAGCCCTCCAAGACGACCCCAAACTCGGGGGTGCTAGGTCCACGGGTTCGGCTACAACCAGACTTCAAAGTTCTTCGTACCACTTTCGTACCAAACTACGAACCCGGATTGCTTCCGAACCAGCAGTCCGAATCCCTCGAGATTGGTGCCCCCGAAAAGGTCCCGGCGAGACCCACGTCCCGACGTGCAAGTCAGGTCAATCGGGTGACCCCCAAAATTTGACCCCTCAATTTGGTGGGGTCAAATCCCCACCTCACTAGTCTGAAGCGGAGTGAGAAGCCGAGTATGCCAGCGAAAACCGCAGCTCGCTACGACCACCCGTTGCCGATATAGACGGGTCTGTATAAATCCAAGATGGCGGATTCGCCAAACTTCAAACCCGCCTAGATCGGGTCCCAGGCGTCCCAGCGAACCGCAAAAGGCTTCTAGCTGACCGGCTCGGGTTCCCCTACCACCTCAGAGGGTCAAAAACCACAAAAATTTTTGCCCCAAATTTTGCCCCCCTTTTCCGAAAGATGTGTGGGGTGGGAGAGACGGTTCTCCCCTGATGCCCCCAGTCGAAATCCGGAGCCCCTACGACCTCCCGTTACGGAGAAATCGGCGATCTAAGAAAGCCAAGATGGCCGCCGTGCAGCCGCGCCAAACTTTGACTTGCGATTTCTCCGGAACGGTTCGTCCCAGAGCTCCCAAAATCGATATCTGGGGTTGGCTTGAGCTCCTCTGTCCCCTGGGGGGGGTTTCGATCAAAATTAAAATTTTTGCCCCGATTTGCCAAACAAGTGGCTATGGTCACTAAAAATAGTCTGCTGCACACAGAGATGAAAACCGCAGCGCGCTAGGGCAATCCAATCCGGAGAAATTTAATATTAAAGTTTTCGTACCAATGGTACGAAAAAGTTGGATTTTACGAAAATCGTTATTTCTGGTGCTAGAGGGGTCTTGTTTGGGCTTAAGCAAGTGTAGAATGCTTGTCTAAGCCCAACCCCAATGCAAAAAACAATGATTTTCTACCCCTAAAAGATTAATTTGGAAAAAACACTAAAAAATCGATATCTTCGGACTGGATTTAAATAAAAATACACAAAAATTTTGATAATTTGTCTAAAATAGAGCTCTAGCGGCTAGCAGTAAAAGTTTACAAAAATAAAATGTCCTTCATACAAATTTTTATGAATACATAAAAAAGTTGGTTTTCTAATTCTGACAGGTCAGGGCTTGGTTCTAAAAATCTGGAAACTTGTGTGCGGCTAGTTCTTTTGAGCGCGCAACTTGTAGCAGTAGCGGAATATTGAATTTTCGCCTGGTTCCGCCGCAATTTATGGTCAAAGTTTGAACTTTCTAATAGTTATTATTATTATACCTTTGTCACTAAAATTTTTCTGTCGCCGCAGGATCGCTCGTCTTGGTGAGGTCTACCCGGCTGCCAAAAATCCGCTCCCTCGGACCACGGGTTCTGCCTCGTGTGGGCCACGCGGTACTTGTTTTTTTGCCTTTCACGGGAAAACGGCTGTTTTCCCGGAAAAACAAGTATGCGCGGGACGTCGGCCTCGGTTGCCCGATGCCGGGGACACTTCTCTCACTGTGATCCGATTCACTATATCACTTTTGTCACTGAAAAACGCCAAGAGCACGTGGCGGGTCGAGCGAGAAACGCGGTTTTCCGGGTTTCCCCGGCACACGCGTATCGACCGCGACCAGTACGATGTGTAGGCAGATGGACGCCGGTGAGATGCAGCTTTCAAGGTATCACACGTTAAAATCGGGCGAGAAAAACCCACTTAGATGAAATTTTAACTACAGAGCGAGGTTAAAAACGCTCCGGTCGCGACAACGAGTGGTGGGCGACTGTGGTTAGGTTAGGTTAGGTTAGGTTAGGTTAGGTTAGGTTAGGTTAGGTTAGGTTAGGTTAGGTTAGGTTAGGTTAGGTTAGGTTAGGTTAGGTTAGGTTAGGTTAGGTTAGGTTAGGTTAGGTTAGGTTAGGTTAGGTTAGGTTAGGTTAGGTTAGGTTAGGTTAGGTTAGGTTAGGTTAGGTTAGGTTAGGTTAGGTTAGGTTAGGTTAGGTTAGGTTTTTTTTTTTTTTTTTTTTTTTTTTTTTTTTTTTTTTTTTTTCTAACATCTTTGACTTGGTCAAAGGCCTACTCGCATTAGTTTTTTAGATGCTCTGTCTAGTCTCTCTAGGTTTTTTAAGAGTTTTAACCCACTCAGGGTTTTATAACTTTATCTACATAACAATATGACTATTCTCGCTTTCATTCTGTCCTCTATTACCATACCAGTTCTCGCTTTTATGCCTCTCGCACATTCATTCCATACCTTTCATACTTGGGATATCTGGGAACTGGGGATTTTGTCATCCGTTCTTTATTTATATATTTATTTACAATCCAATACAGCTTAACTTAACCTATAACTTACACATATTATTTATATACAGATTTTTTATACTTAAGTTGGATCATCTCCACGTGGTATCACATGATACTCGCCGTGATCCTTAGGTGCTATTCCTTTTATTTACAAATTTCACAATCTGGACTGCATAATTTACAAATTCTGTCCTAAATTTTTGTACAAATTGTGGTAAGTTTTCTACGCTTATTTTTAAATTCGTCTTCTGTTCTAAACTGTACCTAGATACGGCATGAATGGGGCAGTCCACGATTAAATGTGCGACTGTCTCCTCGACGCCAGGCTCGCAGGCGCACGATGGGTCCTCCTTACACTTGAACCGAGCCAAGTATTCGGAGAACCCACCATGCCCTGTTAGCAACTGCGTCGTTGTGCCGGCGATCTCCATTTTGCGGACGATCCTGTACGCAGCCACCGCGCTTGGGAAGAAGAGCTTGGTCCCAGAAGCAGTTTCACCCGTCCTGTACCTTTCGTCCCATTTGTCAAGCGTGACCTGCCTCAGGCCTCGCTTGACGAATGAGACTGGGCACAGGCCGTAGTGTGGAGCCCTCCTCGACTTCAGAGCCGCCTCCTTCGCCAGATCGTCGGCGCGTTCATTTCCCTCCAACCCTGCGTGGGCCTTGATCCAGAACAAGGATATTTCCTTGCCCTGGATCAAGCCCCTTTTGATGTTAGACCTGGCTTCAACTGCCAGAGGGTGGAGGGCGTGACGATTTGTAACCGTCTGGAGTGCGGCTCTGCTGTCGCTGAGGATCCCGAACGTGGCCGCGCCTCGCTTGAGGACCTCACTGGTCGCTTTGCATATGGCCAGGAGCTCGGCCTGGTAGACGGTACAGTGCGGCGAGAGAGCAAGCTTGAGGGTCGCGGTTTCGGTCCCGTTATTCCAAATGGATAACGCGGCACCGACGCGACCCTCAATCTTGCTCCCGTCCGTAAAGATGCGTGTTGCAATCGTTTCTGTGCTATTATATTGTTCCTCGTCTACCAGACTGGTGAACTCCAGGTTCATATGCTCCGCGGGGTGAGGTGCCTCAATAGCCGGAGCCATCCGTTCGACCTCCCTGTCTCCCAACCATGACTGGGACACCCCTCTCTTGGCCTCGTATAACGAGGCCACCTCGCGAACTCTGAGGTCCAGAGGGAGCATCCCAGCCAGGATCAGCCCCGAGTGCAGGGAGACCGTCCGGTAGCTCTTCGAGAGCTTCTGAGCGAAACCGCGCTGCACCACGCTCAACTGCTTTCTGACACCAAGCTTGTCCACCGCCGCGCCCCAACTGCTAGCCGCGTACAGAATCGTCGGCTCCACAGCGGCGTTGTAGATGGTCCGGATCACCTCGGGATGCAATCCCCAACTGATCCGGGCCATCCGCGCCAATTTGTGGTAAATGGCGATCGCCTTTCTGCATACATTGGTGACGTGTGTGTTAAATGTGAGCTTGTGGTCGATAGTGAGCCCCAGGATTTTGATCTCCTCGGACAGTCCAATGTCTATCCCGCCCATGCTGAGGCGCGGGACATCGTACTTTAGCCTCCGCGTGATTACCATCGCACAAGTTTTGTGCGGTGCGAATTTCAGCTTATTTCCGATGCCCCACTCCCGCACATGTTCGAGAGAGGCATTGGCCTGTCCCTCAATCTCCAGAGCGCTATCACCATCGAACACGAGCACCACATCGTCCGCAAAGGCCTGCACGTGAACCGCCCTACCCTCAAGCTGGTGAAGTAAAGGGTCCAGCAACAAGTTCCACAGCAGGGGGCCGCCGATCGAACCCTGGACGCACCCCTTCTCCGTGGAGCGTCTGCACTCCTCGCCCGCATACCTTACCCTTACCTCCCTGTCGCTTAGGTAGCTACTGATTACCCGTCTCAGGTTTGCCGGGCACCCCACTTCTGCCAGCCGCACCCTAATGGCGGGCCACCAAGCGCTATCGAAGGCGCCCTCTATGTCCAGGGACACCATAAGAACGATCCTCTTCTCATCGAGACGCGCCCTTACGTGCCCCATGAGGTCATAGAGGGCGTCTTCGGTGCTTTTCTGGGGCATGAACCCATATTGTTTATGACTAATAGTGGGCAAGATGTAGAACCTGAGACGGGCAACCAGCATCCTCTCGTACACCTTCCCCAAGACGGGCAGCAGACCGATAGGTCTGTACGACTTGGGGACGGTGTACGAGTCCTTTCCCGGCTTCTTCAGTGCCACCACCACGGCTGCCTTCCATATTTTAGGAAAGTAGCCGTGGTGAAGGCACCGATTCAGCAGCTTCAGGAAAAGCAAGGGGTCGGCCCGTATGGCGTGGGTGCAGATATCGGCCGTGAAGCCATCCGCCCCCGGAGCCTTCTTAGGATTGAACAAGTGAAGGGCATCGAAGAGTTCGCCCACCGTAAAGGGTGGGTCATCTTCATGATGGCCCCTCTCGTCATCCACCTTCTCCGCCTTTACGCGTATTCTTCGATGCCCTTCACTGTCATCCTCCTCGCGATCGAGCGGGTAAAATGTCGATGCGAGCAACTCGGCTGACCCTTTGGCGTCCAGGTAAGTCCCACCGACGGCAAGCGGAGTGTCCTCCTCCCGTGCTGTGGCCCTACTAATTACCCTATACACACCCTCCCATAGGCCCTCCCTGTCCTGCTTTCCGCAGAAGTTCTTCCAACTTTCGACCTGTGCCTTTTTTACTTCCGATTCATACATCTCCTTTTGTTCCAGGTACTGTGCGACCACCATCTCCCTTCGGTCCGGCGCTGCATTCCTAATGCGACGTCTCCTGGTGTTGACGGACTTCCTCAGCTCATCGAGTGTTTTCGACCACCATGGCATAGAGACCAACCCCGCCGGTTTTTTAGCTGGGATGCTCTCCCGGCACGCCCCCTCGATCGCTCCCGTATACGTTTCAACTAGAGTCTCCAGCTCGTTGTGGTGACTCGTTTCGCCTACTTCTATATTCGAGAGCGACGGAGAGATCGCGGCCCGGAAAGCATCCCAGTTGGCTTTTCTGGTGTTATAAATTCGGGTTGTTCTCTGAATTTGAGTGCCCTTGGCCTTTTCCAGGCTAAGGTTGAACTCTATACCATTGTGGTCTGACCCCGTGAGACCCTGTACAACCTTCCAGGCGTCCACATAGGCGAGCATGTCGCTCGTGCAGGCCGTGACGTCCACGAAGCTACAGTACCTCCTTCCATCTCTCACAGTGTCGAAAGTCGGAATATTCCCACTGTTCAGGACCTGGAGGTCCATTTCGGCGAGGACACCACTCAGTAGCTTGCCTCTGTCATCTTCGGACTTATGGCCCCACCAAGTGCTCTTCGCATTTGCATCCCCTCCAATAAGAAGAAGCCGGGAGCCTAAAGCTCGCCTCACCTCTTTAAGCTGCCCCATATAGGGCCCCAGAGGTTCCGGCTTCGGTTCGAAGTAGTAAGACACCAGCGTGATCTCCCAGGCACTGGTCCGGATCCCCACCACGACGATGTTGTCCGTGGTGAGTTGCGGGTACTGTACAACATCCAATGTTGGATCGAAGACGGCAATGGCCGCCTTCACAGTCCCTCCTCCTTGCCCAGTGTTCTGGAAGACCCTAACGCCCTGGTACGCCTTCATACTCGCCGAATTGCCTACGTAGGGCTCCTGTATTAAGGCAGCAGCGACTTTGCGCCTGGAGGCCTCGAGTATGAGCTCCTCGGTAGCCAGCTTCTTCCTTTGGAGGTTCGCCTGCAGCACTCTGTAGGGGGGCACGTTCCTTGGGACAACTTCAGCACCGGTACTGAGTGGTGCTCCTCGCTATAGTATCCCATCTCATTCTTACTGGGCACGAGGCGCTGAACACACCGTGACTCGTGCCGCTCAGCTTCTCCCGGAGGCAGTTACAACAAGTCGGCTCTACACCGGCAATGTAGTCCGGGCATTCGGCTCGCAGGTGGAGCCCACCACAATGACTACATCTGGTTTCAGTGCCAGTGCAGAACTTCCTCGTGTGTCCGTACCCTAGACACAGGGAGCACTGCACCAATGGTGATTGATCTGCGACCCTTATGGGTTGCAGGTCAATGTGCAGTCTCCCTACCTCCAGGGCACGGGACCAAACCGCCGGGGAGACCCTGAGCACCACGTGACAGGTGTGTGGGTTCCTTGCCGTCTTTCGGTAAAGTACGGCTAACCGTACCTGCTCCGGAGCCATGTCCCGGAACACGTTATGGTTTCGGGACTTAATGGTCCGGAGCAGGTCTTCGTCCTTAATGTTCTTAAGGACGCCATACAGAATAAGGAGCGGGTCCCTATTCTGTATGTCCTCGACGACAAGGCTCTCCTTCTTTTCAAGCCTTCCTCGTGCCTTCCTTCTTTCCTCTTCTGTCTTATAACCTATTATGACCTTTCTGTCCTTCGCCTTTCGAATTCTTTCCACGGTCACCCATCCTTCATCCTCATTCGCTACTTGCCTCAGTCTCTCCATCACCTTATCACCCGTATCTTTTTCATTCTTGGACGTAACCACGATCGAGTGCAGCGTCGGCCGGTCTGGGAGCTGGCTCCCAGGGCGACTCGCCGCCACACCCGCATACGTTGGAGTCCCCTTTCGCTCTCTCTCTTTCTCTCTTTCATCTTGCTTCTCTATCCTTTCTTTCAGTTCACACATCATTCTTCCATTCTCTTTCAGTAGTCTTTCATTCTCTTCTATTTTCTTGATTAAAACCTCGTTGCTGGACGAGGTAGAGGCCGGAGTTGAGGCAGGTGCTTTGGTGGTAGGGGCGGGTGTCTCTACCACCCCAGCACTTTGCCTCCTGAGTGCCTTCTTCCGGTCCTCTTCGTAGGCCTTGACTAATTTTTCTAAGAAATCGGTCCTTTCTTGGATCGTCTCCTTGCACTCCCTTTTTATATTGCCGCAAATTTTTATTTTCGCCCTAATTTCGGCGAAGCTTTCTTGCGCCGCTTCGAGTCGTCTCGACGGCACCGGTACCCGGAGCGGGGACTGATATTCGGTCCTCTTTTTTGTTTTTCGGGGAGGGGTCGCTGGCTTAGTTTCCCCTTCCTGCTGGAGTTCCAGCCTATCAATGCTCCGGCGTACCGAGGCCGTCGGGCGCTGTTCCACCCCGGAGCTAATCTCCTCGGCAGGGGGAGGGGCAGCTCTATTTTTAGACGGGGGAGCCTCTTTCAAATTAACGTAAAATTTTTTGGGCGAGTGCACGGTTGCCATTTTAGATGCGCGTTAAAATATAATAAAAATTGAAATAAAATTTATAATTTAAAATTGAATAATTAATACCTGTAAAATAAATGTAATAAGACGACTTTAAAATAAAAGATAAATAAAAATAGGGTTCGGCAGTCACGCCCAGGCCCGTCGCACGATCCGGCGGCGCAAACGATGGTAATGCACCCGGTTGTGTGCCTATGTGTGTGCGTACGTGTGTGCTGTGTGTGAGTTATGTGGAGTGTTTATGTCCCCGTGGGGTGTGTTGTGTGTGTGTGTTTGCTGGGGTATGTGTCCTGTGTGTGTTGAGAATGTGGTGTATGTATGCAGCTGCAACACAGCGACCGTCACGCAACCCTGGCGTCTCAGGTACAGTCGCAGTAAAGATATAATAATACAAATTAAAAGTCAAATAAATTAAAAGTCATACACAATGAAATAAAATAAAATAAAATAACAATTCTAGACTCCGTCTAGGTCTGCAGCGTAGTCGGGCTAGAAATTTACACTCACAGAGTGCCCTCAATGTTTACTTAAATGCTAAAATAAAATATGTACAATAAAAAATTTTTTAAAAGAAGAAAACTTCTTAAATCCTTAAAAACTACCTAACCTAATGTATTTTATTGTAGAGTATGGTCCCGGCCCAAGGGATGAGCGCCCTGTCAAAATCCCCGAAAGAACAAACTGTCAAGTTTGACTCTACAATAAAAAATGTCAAGAACTCTACATAGAGTCCTGTTCTTAAAACAGAGAGGTAGAGCTCCCCGAGCCCTTCCAGCCAATACCAAACACGGGCGTCCTAGGCCCAGGGGTTCCGCTATAGCAGGGCTCCAAAGTTCCGCACGAAAACCCGTGCGGAAATTTCAAACCCCGATATCTCTTGAACCCGTAGTCCGATCCACTCGCGAGAGGATTCCCGTGAAAGAGCTCGGCGAGACCTATCCCCCAATATATGGGTCGAAATTTTCGGGTGACCCCCGAAAAGTGACCCCCAGATTTCCTGGGGTCCACCACCAACCCTGCTAGCCTGGTGCAGCTTTGAGAGCCGAGCCCCCCAGAGGAAACCAGGGCTCGCTACGACCCCCAGTCGCCGAGCTACAGGGGTCCAAAGTTTTGCCCGAACCGGTTTTGTCCGAACTTTGAACCCGTGTATCCCGGGTTCCAAGTGTCCCAGCGATCCCGGAAAAACTTTCCACTGGTTGGCCCGGTCCCCTCTACCGAACCAGCGTGCAAAACGGTCGAAAAATTTTCGACAAAATTTTTGCACGAATTTTGCCCGAAGCCCCAAAAATAGTGCAGGATATGGTAGCGGACTCTCCCCCAACGTTCCCAGTTCGAGTCTGGACTCTCTACGACCCCCGGTCACGGAGTTATGGCGGTTTGAAAAAGGCCAAGATGGCCGCCGCGCGCCCAAGGTCAAACTTTGACCTTGTTTTTCTCCGGGACGGTAAGTCGTAGAGCGCCCAAAATCGATTTCTGGGTTGCGCTCGATCTACTCTGTCCCCTCAGGGGGGTTTTGAGCCTAAATAAAAATTTTGCTCAAATATGAGCAAAAAGTGCTAAAACACTAAAAAGGAGCCACAATACACCTAAGCCTGAAAGAATTTTTGAAATATCTCTATCCAGTCCGGAGCTATAAATATTACAAACTTCGTGCGGAAAAATTTAAAATGGCGGAATTTACAAAATTCCTGGTTTTTGAAGCTAGGACAGCCTAGTTTGGGGTTCAATAGGCATATAAGGTGTTAGATAACCTATCCCCAATGTCAAAAACTAGGAATTTTTACCCTGTTTTGAGTTCTGTGCGGAAAATACCTAAACTACGATAACTCCGGAATGGATAGGCGGAAAAATACAGAAAAAATTTTGAAAAATAAGGAAAAATACAGCGATCAATACAATAGATTAAAATGTTAAAAATGAAAATTAAATAATATTAAAAATATAAAAAATGTAAAAAATTTAGTTTTTCAATTGTGGCGTCCTGGATATGAGCATTAAAAATCTGAAACTCTGCAGTCTTGCTCTCCTCGCTAGCGCGCAACTTGTAGCAGTTGCAGAATTTTGATAGAGAGCACCGGTCTTGAATAATTTAATGTTAAAGTTGCAACTTTTAATAGTTTATATAAATTCACCTGGTGGGGGTAAAATTTTTCTGTTTACGGTGGACAGCTTCTGGTGATGTTGACTTCCTGCCTGCGAAGTTTCAAGTTTCTCCGACCACTCCTTCTGGTACCTCGTGACCACGCGGTACTTGTTTTTTTGGGTTTTCCGGAAAAACCTGCGGTTTCCCGGAAAAACAGACCAGCGCGGCGGACGAAGCTCCACTGCCCGCAGCCGGAGACAATTGATTCACTGCGATCCGTTCACTGAGCACCGTAATAATAACAAAAATGTGGTCGACCACGTGGTGAGTCGAGCCAGAATTCCACTAAAAACGCCTTGTAGGCCACACGCGATTTGACCGCCAACTGTGCGATATACCGGCAGATGCGCGCCGGCGAGACGCAACTTTTGAGGGGCGGCGTGTCAAAATCCGTTAAGAAAAACCCACTTTTCGGAATTAAAATGTGCGGAGCGAGGTTAGAAATGATCCAGTCACCGTGGCAGATGCTGGAAGACTGTGGTTAGGTTAGGTTAGGTTAGGTTAGGTTAGGTTAGGTTAGGTTAGGTTAGGTTAGGTTAGGTTAGGTTAGGTTAGGTTAGGTTAGGTTAGGTTAGGTTAGGTTAGGTTAGGTTAGGTTAGGTTAGGTTAGGTTAGGTTAGGTTAGGTTAGGTTAGGTTAGGTTAGGTTAGGTTAGGTTAGGTTAGGTTAGGTTAGGTTAGGTTAGGTTAGGTTAGGTTAGGTTAGGTTAGGTTAGGTTAGGTTAGGTTAGGTTAGGTTAGGTTAGGTTAGGTTAGGTTAGGTTAGGTTAGGTTAGGTTAGGTTAGGTTAGGTTAGGTTAGGTTAGGTTAGGTTAGGTTAGGTTAGGTTAGGTTAGGTTAGGTTAGGTTAGGTTAGGTTAGGTTAGGTTAGGTTAGGTTAG
>OY754903.1:6378788-6388788 GCA_963576445.1 Lithosia quadra
AGTCCACGATTAAATGTGCGACTGTCTCCTCGACGCCGGGCTCGCAGGCGCACGATGGGTCCTCCTTACACTTGAACCGAGCCAAGTATTCGGAGAACCCACCATGCCCTGTCAGCAACTGCGTCGTTGTGCCGGCGATCTCCATTTTGCGGACGATCCTGTACGCAGCCACCGCGCTTGGGAAGAAGAGCTTGGTCCCAGAAGCAGTTTCACCCGTCCTGTACCTTTCGTCCCATTTGTCAAGCGTGACCTGCCTCAGGCCTCGCTTGACGAATGAGACTGGGCACAGGCCGTAGTGTGGAGCCCTCTTCGACCTCAGAGCCGCCTCCTTCGCCAGATCGTCGGCGCGTTCATTTCCCTCCAACCCTGCATGGGCCTTGATCCAGAACAAGGATATTTCCTTGCCCTGGATCAAGCCCCTTTTGATATTGAACCTGGCTTCAACTGCCAGAGGGTGGAGGGCATGACGATTTGTAACCGTCTGGAGTGCGGCTCTGCTGTCGCTGAGGATCCCGAACGTGGCCGCGCCTCGCTTAAGGACCTCACTGGTCGCTTTGCATATGGCCAGGAGCTCGGCCTGGTAGACGGTGCAGTGCGGCGAGAGAGCAAGCTTGAGGGTCGCGGTTTCGGTCCCGTTATTCCAAATGGATAACGCGGCACCGACGCGACCCTCAATCTTGCTCCCGTCCGTAAAGATTCGTGTTGCAATCGTTCCCGTGCTATTATATTGTTCCTCGTCTACCAGACTGGTGAACTCCAGGTTCATATGCTCCGCGGGGTGAGGTGCCTCAATAGCCGGAGCCATCCGTTCGACCTCCCTGTCTCCCAACCATGACTGGGACACCCCTCTCTTGGCCTCGTATAACGAGGCCACCTCGCGAACTCTGAGGTCCAGAGGGAGCATCCCAGCCAGGATCAGCCCCGAGTGCAGGGAGACCGTCCGGTAGCTCTTCGAGAGCTTCTGAGCGAAACCGCGCTGCACCACGTTCAACTGCTTCCTGACACCAAGCTTGTCCACCGCCGCGCCCCAACTGCTAGCCGCGTACAGAATCGTCGGCTCCACAGCGGCGTTGTAGATGGTCCGGATCACCTCGGGATGCAATCCCCAACTGATCCGGGCCATCCGCGCCAATTTGTGGTAAATGGCGATCGCCTTTCTGCATACATTGGTGACGTGTGTGTTAAATGTGAGCTTGTGGTCGATAGTGAGCCCCAGGATTTTGATCTCCTCGGACAGTCCAATGTCTATCCCGCCCATGCTGAGGCGCGGGACATCGTACTTTAGCCTCCGCGTGATTACCATCGCACAAGTTTTGTGCGGTGCGAATTTCAGCTTGTTTCCGATGCCCCACTCCCGCACATGTTCGAGAGAGGCATTGGCCTGTCCCTCAATCTCCAGAGCGCTATCACCATCGAACACGAGCACCACATCGTCCGCAAAGGCCTGCACGTGAACCGCCCTACCCTCAAGCTGGTGAAGTAAAGGGTCCAGCAACAAGTTCCACAGCAGGGGGCCGCCGATCGAACCCTGGACGCACCCCTTCTCCGTGGAGCGTCTGCACTCCTCGCCCGCATACCTTACCCTTACCTCCCTGTCGCTTAGGTAGCTACTGATTACCCGTCTCAGGTTTGCCGGGCATCCCACTTCTGCCAGCCGCACCCTAATGGCGGGCCACCAAGCGCTATCGAAGGCGCCCTCTATGTCCAGGGACACCATAAGGACAATTCTCTTCTCATCGAGACGCGCCCTTATGTGCCCCATTAGGTCATAGAGGGCGTCTTCGGTGCTTTTCTGGGGCATGAACCCATACTGACGTGTACTAATTGTGGGCAAGATGTAGAACCTGAGACGGGCAACCAGCATCCTCTCGTACACCTTCCCCAAGACGGGCAGCAGACCAATAGGTCTGTACGACTTGGGGACGGTGTACGAGTCCTTTCCCGGCTTCTTCAGTGCCACCACCACGGCTGCCTTCCATATTTTAGGAAAGTAGCCGTGGTGAAGGCACCGATTCAGCAGCTTCAGGAAAAGCAAGGGGTCGGCCCGTATGGCGTGAGTGCAGATATCGGCCGTGAAGCCATCCGCCCCCGGAGCCTTCTTGGGATTGAACAAGTGAAGGGCATCGAAGAGTTCGCCCACCGTAAAGGGTGGGTCATCTTCACGATGGCCCCTCTCATCGTCCACCTTTCCCGCCTTTACTCGTACTCTTCGATGCCCCTCACTGTCATCCTCCTCGCGATCAGGCGGGTAGAAGGTTTTCGCGAGCAACTCCGCTGAACCTTTGGCGTCCAGGTAAGTCCCACCGACGGCAAGCGGAGTGTCCTCCTCCCGTGCTGTGGCCCTACCAATAACCCTATACACACCCTCCCATAGGCCCTCCCTGTCCTGCTTTCCGCAGAAGTTCTTCCAACTTTCGACCTGTGCCTTTTTTACTTCCGATTCATACATCTCCTTTTGTTCTAGGTACTGCGCAACCACCATCTCCCTTCGGTCCGGCGCTGCATTCCTGATGCGACGTCTCCTGGTGTTGACGGACTTCCTCAGCTCATCGAGTGTTTTCGACCACCACGGCATAGAGACCAACCCCGCCGGTTTTTTGGCTGGGATGCTCTCCCGGCACGCCCCCTCGATCGCTCCCGTATATGTTTCAACTAGAGTCTCCAGCTCGTTGTGGTGACTCGTTTCGCCTACTTCTATATTCGAGAGCGACGGAGCGATAGCGGCCCGGAAAGCATCCCAGTTGGCTTTCTTGGTGTTATAGAGCCGGGTTGTGCGCTGTATTTGCGTCCCTTTAGCCTTCTCCAAGCTGAGGTTGAACTCTATACCATTGTGGTCTGACCCCGTGAGACCCTGTACAACCTTCCAGGCGTCCACATAGGCGAGCATGTTGCTCGTGCAGGCCGTGACGTCCACGAAGCTACAGTACCTCCTTCCATCTCTCACAGTGTCGAAAGTCGGAATATTCCCACTGTTCAGGACCTGGAGGTCCATTTCGGCGAGGACACCACTCAGTAGCTTGCCTCTGTCGTCTTCGGACTTATGGCCCCACCAAGTGCTCTTCGCATTTGCATCCCCTCCAATAAGAAGAAGCCGGGAGCCTAAAGCTCGCCTCACCTCTTTAAGCTGCCCCATATAGGGCCCCAGAGGTTTCGGCTTCGGTTCGAAGTAGTAAGACACCAGCGTGATCTCCCAGGCACTGGTCCGGATCCCCACCACGACGATGTTGTCCGTGGTGAGTTGCGGGTACTGTACCACATCCAATGTTGGATCGAAGACGGCAATGGCCGCCTTCACAGTCCCTCCTCCTTGCCCAGTGTTCTGGAAGACCCTAACGCCCTGGTACGCCTTCATACTCGTCGAATTGCCTACGTAGGGCTCCTGTATTAAGGCAGCAGCGACTTTGCGCCTGGAGGCCTCGAGTATGAGCTCCTCGGTAGCCAGCTTCTTCCTTTGGAGGTTCGCCTGCAGCACTCTGTAGGGGGGCACGTTCCTTGGGACAACTTCAGCACCGGTACTGAGTGGTGCTCCTCGCTATAGTGTCCCATCTCATTCTTACTGGGCACGAGGCGCTGAACACACCGTGACTCGTGCCGCTCAGCCTCTCCCGGAGGCAGTTACAACAGGTCGGCTCTACACCGGCAATGTAGTCCGGGCATTCGGCTCGCAGGTGGAGCCCACCACAATGACTACATCTGGTTTCAGTGCCAGTGCAGAACTTTCCTGTGTGTCCGTACCCTAGACACAGGGAGCACTGCACCAATGGTGATTGATCTGCAACCCTTATGGGTTGCAGGTCAATGTGCAGTCTCCCTACCTCCAGGGCACGGGACCAAACCGCCGGGGAGACCCTGAGCACCACGTGACAGGTGTGTGGGTTCCTTGCCGTCTTACGATATAGAACGGCCATCCGTACCTGCTCCGGAGCCATGTCCCGGAACACGTTATGGTTTCGGGACTTTATGGTCCGGAGCAGGTCCTCGTCCTTAATCGTTTTTAGGACGCCATACAAAATAAGGAGCGGGTCCCTATTTTGTATCTCCTCGACGACAAGGCTCTCCTTCTTTTCGAGCCTTCCTCGTGCCTTCCTTCTTTCCTCTTCTGTCTTATAACCTATTATGACCTTTCTGTCCTTCGCCTTTCGAATTCTTTCCACGGTCACCCATCCTTCATCCTCATTCGCTACTTGCCTCAGTCTCTCCATCACCTTATCACCCGTATCTTTTTCATTTTTGGACGTAACCACGATCGAGTGTAGCGTCGGCCGGTCTGGGAGCTGGCTCCCAGGGCGACTCGCCGCCACACCCGCATACGTTGGAGTCCCCTTTCGTTCTCTCTCTTTCTCTCTTTCATCTTGCTTCTCTATCCTTTCTTTCAGTTCACACATCATTCTTCCATTCTCTTTCAGTAACCTTTCATTCTCTTCTATTTTTTTGATTAAAACCTCGTTGCTGGACGAGGTAGAGGCCGGAGTTGAGGCGGGTGCTTTGGTGGTAGGGGCGGGTGTCTCTACCACCCCAGCACTTTGCCTCCTGAGTGCCTTCTTCCGGTCCTCTTCGTAGGCCTTGACTAATTTTTCTAAGAGATCGGTCCTTTCTTGGATCGTCTCTTTGCACTCCCTTTTAATGTTACCACAGATTTTTAGTTTCGCCCTAATTTCGGCGAAGCTTTCTTGTGCCACTTCAAGTCGTCTCGACGGCACCGGTACCCGGAGCGGGGACTGATGTTCGGTCCTCTTTTTTGTTTTACGGGGAGGGGTCGCTGGCTTAGCTTCCCCTTCCTGCTGGAGTTCCAGCCTATCTATGCTCCGGCGTACCGAGGCCGTCGGGCGTTGTTCCACCCCGGAGCTAATCTCCTCGGCAGGGGGAGGGGCAGCTCTATTCTTAGATGGAGGGGCCTCTTTTAAGTTGACGTAGAACTTTTTGGGCGAGTGCACGGTTGCCATTTTAGATGCGCGTTAAAACTTGTAAAAAATATATAATTAAAATTGAATAAAATTGGTAATTAAAATTGAATAATTAATACCTGGTAAAACTAAGTGTGATAAGACGACTTTAAATAGTAAAAATAAATTAAAATTAAAATTAAAACAGGGTTCGGCAGTCACGCCCAGGCCCGTCGCACGATCCGGCGGCGCATACGATGGTAAAGCACCCGGTTGTGTGCCTATATGTGTGCGTACGTGTGTGCTGTGTGTGAGTTATGTGGAGTGTTTATGTCCCCGTGGGGTGTGTTGTGTGTGTGTGTTTGCTGGGGTATGTGTCCTGTGTGTGTTGAGAATGTGGTGTATGTATGCAGCTGTAACACAGCGACCGTCACGCAACCCTGGCGTCTCAGGTACAGTCGCAAATAAAAGTACAATAGTACAATTAAAGTCAAAAAATTATAGGTCAAACACAATAAAATAAAACAAAATAAAATAACAATAGAATTCTAGACTCCGTCTAGGTCTGCAGCGTAGTCGGGCTAGAAATCTACACTCACAGAGTGCCCTCAATGTTTACTTAAATGCTAAAATAAAATATGTACAATAAAAAATTTTTAAAAGAAGAAAACTTCTTAAAAACCTTAAAAACTACCTAACCTAATGTATTTTATTGTAGAGTATGGTCCCGGCCCAAGGGATGAGCGCCCTGTCAAAATCCCCGAAAGAACAAACTGTCAAGTTTGACTCTACAATAAAATATGTCGAGGACTCTACCTAGAGTCCTGTTCTTGATATAGAGAGGTAGAGCTCCCCGAGCCCTTCCAGTCAATACCAAACACGGGCGTCCTAGGCCCAGGGGTTCCGCTGTAGCAGGGCTCCAAAGTTCCGCACGAAAACCCGTGCGGAAACTTCAAACCCCGATACCTCTCGAACCCGTGGTCCGATCCACCCACGAGAGGATTCTCGTGAAAGAGCTCGGCGAGACCTATCCCCCAATATATGGGTCGAAATTTTCGGGTGACCCCCGAAAAGTGACCCCCAGATTTTCTGGGGTCCACCACCAACCCTGCTAGCCTGGTGCAGCTTTGAGAGCCGAGCCCCCCAGAGGAAACCAGGGCTCGCTACGACCCCCAGTCGCCGAGCTACA
Source organism: Lithosia quadra (assembly GCA_963576445.1). Lineage (NCBI taxonomy): Eukaryota > Metazoa > Arthropoda > Insecta > Lepidoptera > Erebidae > Lithosia > Lithosia quadra. Next base: position 6,384,861 of record OY754903.1, read on the forward strand.
GGGGTCCAAAGTTTTGCCCGAACCGGTTTTGTCCGAACTTTGAACCCGTATATCCCGGGTTCCAAGTGTCCCAGCGATCCCGGAAAAACTTTCCACTGGTTGGCCCGGTCCCCTCTACCGACCCAGCGTGCAAAACGGTCGAAAAATTTTCGACAAAATTTTTGCACGAATTTTGCCCGAAGCCCCAAAAATAGTGCAGGGTATGGTAGCGGAGTCTCCCCCAACGTTCCCAGTTCGAGTCTGGACTCTCTACGACCCCCGGTCGCGGAGTTATGGCGGTTTGAAAAAGGCCAAGATGGCCGCCGCGCGCTCAAGGTCAAACTTTGACCTTGTTTTTCTCCGGAACGGTAAGTCGTAGAGCGCCCAAAATCGATATCTGGGTTGCGCTCGATCTACTCTGTCCCCTTAGGGGGGTTTTGAGCCTAAATAAAAATTTTGCTCAAATATGAACAAAAAGTGCCAAAATACTAAAAAGGAGCCACAATACACCTAAGCCTGAAAGAATTTTTGAAAAATCTCTATCCAGTCCGGAGCTATAATTATTGCAAACTTCGTGCGGAAAAATTTAAAATGGCGGAATTTACAAAATTCCTGGTTTTTGAAGCTAGGACAGCCTAGTTTGGGGTTCGATAGGCATATAAGGTGTTAGATAACCTATCCCCAATGTCAAAAACTAGGAATTTTTACCCTGTTTTAAGTTCTGTGCGGAAAATACCTAAACTACGATATCTTCGGAATGGATAGGCGGAAAAATACAGAAAAAATTTTGAAAAATGAGGAAAAATACAGCGAACAATAAAAAAGGTTAAAATGTTAAAAATGAAAATGAAATAATATTAAAAAATGTAAAAATGTAAAAAATTTCGTTTTTTAATTGTGGCGTCCCGGGTATGAGCACTAAAAATCTAAAATTTTACAATCTTGTTCTCCTCGCTAGCGCGCAACTTGTAGCAGTTGCAGAATTTTGATAAACAGCACCGGTCTTGAATAATTTGACGTTAAAGTTGCAACTTTTAATAGTTTATATAAATTCACCTGGTGGGGGTAAAATTTTTCTGATCACGTTGCACAGCTTCAGATGATGTATACTTCCTGCCTGCGAAGTTTCAAGTCTCTCCGACCACTCCTTCTGGTACCTCGTGACCACGCGGTACTTGTTTTTTTGGGTTTTCCGGAAAAACCTGCGGTTTCCCGGAAAAACAGACCAGCGCGGCGGACGAAGCTCCACTGCCCGCAGCCGGAGACAATTGATTCACTGCAATCCGTTCACTGAGCACCGAAATAATCACAAAAATGTGGTCGACCACGTGGTGAGTCGAGCCAGAATTCCACTAAAAACGCCTTGTAGGCCACACGCGATTTGACCGCCAACTGTGCGATATACCGGCAGATGCGCGCCGGCGAGACGCAACTTTTGAGGGGCGGCGTGTCAAAATCCGTTAAGAAAAACCCACTTTTCGGAATTAAAATGTGCGGAGCGAGGTTAGAAATGATCCAGTCACCGTGGCAGATGCTGGAAGACTGTGGTTAGGTTAGGTTAGGTTAGGTTAGGTTAGGTTAGGTTAGGTTAGGTTAGGTTAGGTTAGGTTAGGTTAGGTTAGGTTAGGTTAGGTTAGGTTAGGTTAGGTTAGGTTAGGTTAGGTTAGGTTAGGTTAGGTTAGGTTAGGTTAGGTTAGGTTAGGTTAGGTTAGGTTAGGTTAGGTTAGGTTAGGTTAGGTTAGGTTAGGTTAGGTTAGGTTAGGTTAGGTTAGGTTAGGTTAGGTTAGGTTAGGTTAGGTTAGGTTAGGTTAGGTTAGGTTAGGTTAGGTTAGGTTAGGTTAGGTTAGGTTAGGTTAGGTTAGGTTAGGTTAGGTTAGGTTAGGTTAGGTTAGGTTAGGTTAGGTTAGGTTAGGTTAGGTTAGGTTAGGTTAGGTTAGGTTAGGTTAGGTTAGGTTAGGTTAGGTTAGGTTAGGTTAGGTTAGGTTAGGTTAGGTTAGGTTAGGTTAGGTTAGGTTAGGTTAGGTTAGGTTAGGTTAGGTTAGGTTAGGTTAGGTTAGGTTAGGTTAGGTTAGGTTAGGTTAGGTTAGGTTAGGTTAGGTTAGGTTAGGTTAGGTTAGGTTAGGTTAGGTTAGGTTAGGTTAGGTTAGGTTAGGTTAGGTTAGGTTAGGTTAGGTTAGGTTAGGTTAGGTTAGGTTAGGTTAGGTTAGGTTAGGTTAGGTTAGGTTAGGTTAGGTTAGGTTAGGTTAGGTTAGGTTAGGTTAGGTTAGGTTAGGTTAGGTTAGGTTAGGTTAGGTTAGGTTAGGTTAGGTTAGGTTAGGTTAGGTTAGGTTAGGTTAGGTTAGGTTAGGTTAGGTTAGGTTAGGTTAGGTTAGGTTAGGTTAGGTTAGGTTAGGTTAGGTTAGGTTAGGTTAGGTTAGGTTAGGTTAGGTTAGGTTAGGTTAGGTTAGGTTAGGTTAGGTTAGGTTAGGTTAGGTTAGGTTAGGTTAGGTTAGGTTAGGTTAGGTTAGGTTAGGTTAGGTTAGGTTAGGTTAGGTTAGGTTAGGTTAGGTTAGGTTAGGTTAGGTTAGGTTAGGTTAGGTTAGGTTAGGTTAGGTTAGGTTAGGTTAGGTTAGGTTAGGTTAGGTTAGGTTAGGTTAGGTTAGGTTAGGTTAGGTTAGGTTAGGTTAGGTTAGGTTAGGTTAGGTTAGGTTAGGTTAGGTTAGGTTAGGTTAGGTTAGGTTAGGTTAGGTTAGGTTAGGTTAGGTTAGGTTAGGTTAGGTTAGGTTAGGTTAGGTTAGGTTAGGTTAGGTTAGGTTAGGTTAGGTTAGGTTAGGTTAGGTTAGGTTAGGTTAGGTTAGGTTAGGTTAGGTTAGGTTAGGTTAGGTTAGGTTAGGTTAGGTTAGGTTAGGTTAGGTTAGGTTAGGTTAGGTTAGGTTAGGTTAGGTTAGGTTAGGTTAGGTTAGGTTAGGTTAGGTTAGGTTAGGTTAGGTTAGGTTAGGTTAGGTTAGGTTAGGTTAGGTTAGGTTAGGTTAGGTTAGGTTAGGTTAGGTTAGGTTAGGTTAGGTTAGGTTAGGTTAGGTTAGGTTAGGTTAGGTTAGGTTAGGTTAGGTTAGGTTAGGTTAGGTTAGGTTAGGTTAGGTTAGGTTAGGTTAGGTTAGGTTAGGTTAGGTTAGGTTAGGTTAGGTTAGGTTAGGTTAGGTTAGGTTAGGTTAGGTTAGGTTAGGTTAGGTTAGGTTAGGTTAGGTTAGGTTAGGTTAGGTTAGGTTAGGTTAGGTTAGGTTAGGTTAGGTTAGGTTAGGTTAGGTTAGGTTAGGTTAGGTTAGGTTAGGTTAGGTTAGGTTAGGTTAGGTTAGGTTAGGTTAGGTTAGGTTAGGTTAGGTTAGGTTAGGTTAGGTTAGGTTAGGTTAGGTTAGGTTAGGTTAGGTTAGGTTAGGTTAGGTTAGGTTAGGTTAGGTTAGGTTAGGTTAGGTTAGGTTAGGTTAGGTTAGGTTAGGTTAGGTTAGGTTAGGTTAGGTTAGGTTAGGTTAGGTTAGGTTAGGTTAGGTTAGGTTAGGTTAGGTTAGGTTAGGTTAGGTTAGGTTAGGTTAGGTTAGGTTAGGTTAGGTTAGGTTAGGTTAGGTTAGGTTAGGTTAGGTTAGGTTAGGTTAGGTTAGGTTAGGTTAGGTTAGGTTAGGTTAGGTTAGGTTAGGTTAGGTTAGGTTAGGTTAGGTTAGGTTAGGTTAGGTTAGGTTAGGTTAGGTTAGGTTAGGTTAGGTTAGGTTAGGTTAGGTTAGGTTAGGTTAGGTTAGGTTAGGTTAGGTTAGGTTAGGTTAGGTTAGGTTAGGTTAGGTTAGGTTAGGTTAGGTTAGGTTAGGTTAGGTTAGGTTAGGTTAGGTTAGGTTAGGTTAGGTTAGGTTAGGTTAGGTTAGGTTAGGTTAGGTTAGGTTAGGTTAGGTTAGGTTAGGTTAGGTTAGGTTAGGTTAGGTTAGGT
>OY754903.1:6391288-6407261 GCA_963576445.1 Lithosia quadra
ACCATGCCCTGTCAGCAACTGCGTCGTTGTGCCGGCGATCTCCATTTTGCGGACGATCCTGTACGCAGCCACCGCGCTTGGGAAGAAGAGCCTGGTCCCAGAAGCAGTTTCACCCGTCCTGTACCTTTCGTCCCATTTGTCAAGCGTGACCTGCCTGAGGCCTCGCTTGACGAATGAGACTGGGCACAGGCCGTAGTGTGGAGCCCTCTTCGACCTCAGAGCCGCCTCCTTCGCCAGATCGTCGGCGCGCTCATTTCCCTCCAACCCTGCATGGGCCTTGATCCAGAACAAGGATATTTCCTTGCCCTGGATCAAGCCCCTTCTGATGTTAAGTCTGGCTTCAACTGCCAGAGGGTGGAGGGCATGACGGTTTGTGACCGTCTGGAGTGCGGCTCTGCTGTCGCTGAGGATCCCGAACGTGGCCGCGCCTCGCTTGAGGACCTCACTGGTCGCTTTGCATATGGCCAGGAGTTCGGCCTGGTAGACGGTGCAGTGCGGCGAGAGAGCAAGCTTGAGGGTCGCGGTTTCGGTCCCGTTATTCCAAATGGATAACGCGGCACCGACGCGACCCTCAATCTTGCTCCCGTCCGTAAATATGCGTGTAGCAATAGAGTTGGTGCTATTATACTGTTCCTCGTCTACCAGACTGGTGAACTCCAGGTTCATATGCTCCGCGGGGTGAGGTGCCTCAATAGCCGGAGCCATCCGTTCGACCTCCCTGTCCCCCAACCATGACTGGGACACCCCTCTCTTGGCCTCGTATAACGAGGCCACCTCGCGAACTCTGAGGTCCAGAGGGAGCATCCCAGCCAGGATCAGCCCCGAGTGCAGGGAGACCGTCCGGTAGCTCTTCGAGAGCTTCTGAGCGAAACCGCGCTGCACCACGTTCAACTGCTTTCTGACACCAAGCTTGTCCACCGCCGCGCCCCAACTGCTAGCCGCGTACAGAATCGTCGGCTCCACAGCGGCGTTGTAGATGGTCCGGATCACCTCGGGATGCAATCCCCAACTGATCCGGGCCATCCGCGCCAATTTGTGGTAAATGGCGATCGCCTTTCTGCATACGTTGGTGACATGTGTGTTAAATGTGAGCTTGTGGTCGATTGCGAGCCCCAGGATTTTGATCTCCTCGGACAGTCCAATGTCTATCCCGCCCATGCTGAGGCGTGGGACATCGTACTTTAGCCTCCGCGTGATTACCATCGCACAAGTTTTGTGCGGTGCGAATTTCAGCTTATTTCCGATGCCCCACTCCCGCACATGTTCGAGAGAGGCATTGGCCTGTCCCTCAATCTCCAGGGCGCTATCACCATCGAACACGAGCACCACATCGTCCGCAAAGGCCTGCACGTGAACCGCCCTACCCTCAAGCTGGTGAAGTAAAGGGTCCAGCAACAAGTTCCACAGCAGGGGGCCGCCGATCGAACCCTGGACGCACCCCTTCTCCGTGGAGCGTCTGCACTCCTCGCCCGCATACCTTACCCTTACCTCCCTGTCGCTTAGGTAGCTACTGATTACCCGTCTCAGGTTTGCCGGGCACCCCACTTCCGCCAGCCGCACCCTAATGGCGGGCCACCAAGCGCTGTCGAAGGCGCCCTCTATGTCCAGGGACACCATAAGGACGATTCTCTTCTCATCGAGACGCGCCCTTATGTGCCCCATGAGGTCATAGAGGGCGTCTTCGGTGCTTTTCTGGGGCATGAACCCATATTGTTTAGGACTAATTGTGGGCAAGATGTAGAACCTGAGACGGGCAACCAGCATCCTCTCGTACACCTTCCCCAAGACGGGCAGCAGACCAATAGGTCTGTACGACTTGGGGACGGTGTACGAGTCCTTTCCTGGCTTCTTCAGTGCCACCACCACGGCCGCCTTCCATATTTTAGGAAAGTAGCCGTGGTGAAGGCACCGATTCAGCAGCTTCAGGAAAAGTAAGGGGTCGGCCCGTATGGCGTGGGTGCAGATATCGGCTGTGAAGCCATCCGCCCCCGGAGCCTTCTTGGGATTGAACAAGTGAAGGGCATCGAAGAGTTCGCCCACCGTAAAGGGTGGGTCATCTTCACGATGGCCCCTCTCATCATCCACCTCCTCCGCCTTTACGCGTATTCTTCGATGCCCTTCACTGTCATCCTCCTCGCGATCAAGCGGGTAAAACGTTGACGCAAGCAACTCGGCCGATCCTTTGGCGTCCAGGTAGGTCCCACCGACGGCAAGCGGAGTGTCCTCCTCCCGTGCTGTGGCCCTACTAATAACCCTATACACACCCTCCCATAGGCCCTCCCTGTCCTGCTTTCCGCAGAAGTTCTTCCAACTTTCGACCTGTGCCTTTTTTACTTCCGATTCATACATCTCCTTTTGTTCCAGGTACTGCGCAACCACCATCTCTCTTCGGTCAGGCGCTGCGTTCCTTATGCGACGTCTCCTGGTGTTGACAGACTTTCTCAGCTCATCGAGTGTTTTCGACCACCACGGCATAGAGACCAACCCCGCCGGTTTTTTAGCTGGGATGCTCTCCCGGCACGCCCCCTCGATCGCTCCCGTATATGTTTCAACTAGAGTCTCCAGCTCGTTGTGGTGACTCGTTTCGCCTACTTCTATATTCGAGAGCGACGGAGTGATAGCTGCCCGGAAAGCATCCCAGTTGGCTTTCCTGGTATTAAAAATACGGGTTGTCCTTTGGATTTGAGTGCCCTTGGCCTTTTCCAGGCTAAGGTTGAACTCTATACCATTGTGGTCTGACCCCGTGAGACCCTGTACAACCTTCCAGGCGTCCACATAGGCGAGCATGTTGCTCGTGCAGGCCGTGACGTCCACGAAGCTACAGTACCTCCTTCCATCTCTCACAGTGTCGAAAGTCGGAATATTCCCACTGTTCAGGACCTGGAGGTCCATTTCGGCGAGGACACCACTCAGTAACTTGCCTCTGTCGTCTTCGGACTTATGGCCCCACCAAGTGCTCTTCGCATTTGCATCCCCTCCAATAAGAAGAAGCCGGGAGCCTAAAGCTCGCCTCACCTCTTTAAGCTGCCCCATATAGGGCCCCAGAGGTTTCGGCTTCGGTTCGAAGTAGTAAGACACCAGCGTGATCTCCCAGGCACTGGTCCGGATCCCCACCACGACGATGTTGTCCGTGGTGAGTTGCGGGTACTGTACAACATCCAATGTTGGATCGAAGACGGCAATGGCTGCCTTCACAGTCCCTCCTCCTTGCCCAGTGTTCTGGAAGACCCTAACGCCCTGGTACGCCTTCATACTCGCCGAATTGCCTACGTAGGGCTCCTGTATTAAGGCAGCAGCGACTTTGCGCCTGGAGGCCTCGAGTATGAGCTCCTCGGTAGCCAGCTTCTTCCTTTGGAGGTTTGCCTGCAGCACTCTGTAGGGGGGCACGTTCCTTGGGACAACTTCAGCACCGGTACTGAGTGGTGCTCCTCGCTATAGTATCCCATCTCATTCTCACTGGGCACGAGGCGCTGAACACACCGTGACTCGTGCCGCTCAGCTTCTCCCGGAGGCAGTTACAACAAGTCGGTTCTACACCGGCAATGTAGTCCGGGCATTCGGCTCGCAGGTGGAGCCCACCACAATGACTACATCTGGTTTCAGTGCCAGTGCAGAACTTCCTCGTGTGTCCGTACCCTAGACACAGGGAGCACTGCACCAATGGTGATTGATCTGCAACCCTTATGGGTTGCAGGTCAATGTGCAGTCTCCCTACCTCCAGGGCACGGGACCAAACCGCCGGGGAGACCCTGAGCACCACGTGACAGGTGTGTGGGTTCCTTGCCGTCTTACGATATAGAACGGCCATCCGTACCTGCTCCGGAGCCATGTCCCGGAACACGTTATGGTTTCGGGACTTTATGGTCCGGAGCAGGTCCTCGTCCTTAATCGTTTTTAGGACGCCATACAAAATAAGGAGCGGGTCCCTATTTTGTATCTCCTCGACGACAAGGCTCTCCTTCTTTTCGAGCCTTCCTCGTGCCTTCCTTCTTTCCTCTTCTGTCTTATAACCTATTATGACCTTTCTGTCCTTCGCCTTTCGAATTCTTTCCACGGTCACCCATCCTTCATCCTCATTCGCTACTTGCCTCAGTCTCTCCATCACCTTATCACCCGTATCTTTTTCATTCTTGGACGTAACCACGATCGAGTGCAGCGTCGGCCGGTCTGGGAGCTGGCTCCCAGGGCGACTCGCCGCCACACCCGCATACGTTGGAGTCCCCTTTCGCTCTCTCTCTTTCTCTCTTTCGTCTTGCTTCTCTATCCTTTCTTTCAGTTCATACATCATTCTTCCATTCTCTTTCAGTAGCCTTTCATTCTCTTCTATTTTCTTGATTAAAACCTCGTTGCTGGACGAGGTAGAGGCCGGAGTTGAGGCAGGTGCTTTGGTGATAGGGGCGGGTGTCTCTACCACCCCAGCACTTTGCCTCCTGAGTGCCTTCTTCCGGTCCTCTTCGTAGGCCTTGACTATCCTTTCTAAAAAGTCCGCCCTGACCTGTATTGTTTCCTTAATTTCTCTTTTTATATTCCCAGATAACTTTAACTTCTGCCTGATTAGTTCGAAGCTCTCCTCAGCCGCTTCGAATCGCTTCGACGGTAACGGTACCCGGAGCGGGGACTGGTGTTCAGTCACTTTCTTGGACTTTTGGGAAAGGGTCGCCGATTTGGCTTCCCCTGCCCGCTGGTCAATCCGCTGGAGTTCCAGCTTATCTATGCTCCGGCGTACCGATGCCGTCGGGCGTTGCTCCACTCCGGAGCTACTCTCCTCCGCAGGTAGAGGGGCAGCCCTTTGTTCTGACGGAGGGTCCTCAGAAGCGCTAATAAAAAATTTTTTGGGAGTGCGGACGGTCGCCATCACAGATGCGCGTCAAAAATTTCAAAATGTATACTTAAATTAAAATCCCTTAGTTAATAAAATAAATGTTTTTGTAAAATTCTGGCAATTGATTATTTAAAATATATATATACAAGTAAAATTCAAATAAAATTCAGCGGTCACGCCCAGGCCCGTCGCACGATCCAGCGACGTATCCGATGTCAAAGCACCCTGTTTGTGTGCCTATACGTGTGTGTATGTGCGTGTTGTGTGGTGGATTGTGTTGAGTGTTTCTGTTCCCGTGGGGTGTGTTGTGTGTCTGTTTACTGGGGTATGTGTGTTTTGCGTGTGTTGAGTAATGTGAGTGTAAGTATGCAGTTACAACACGACAACCGTCACGCTACCTGGCGTCTCAGATACAGTCACGCAAAATCAATTTATATTCAAGTCAGCACACAAAAAAATAGTCAAATAATACAAAGCAAATATAATAAATCTAGACACCGTCTAGGTCTACGTCGACGTAGTCGGTATAGAATTATAAATTCCAATAGTCACTTAAACTCTACGGTAAAAATATATACAGAAAAAATACTAAAATTACAAGAGAAAACCTCAGGTCAATAAATAAGCAAACAAAATAAAATTAAAATTATTCCCCCAAATTGCCGGTTAGGTTAGCTTTTTTACCTTTGGCTTGGCTTCCAACCTAGGAGGAGCAGCCCCTGTAGAAATTTAAGCGAAATCGCACCGTAAAAATCGGCTCTACAGGTCAACTCTATATCGGCTCTATGTAGAGTCCTCCTTTTGGGTTCAGCTGGTAGAGCTCTCCGAGCCCTCTAAAAAGAACCCAAACACGGGCCCTCCAGGTCCACTGGTTCGGCTATAACCGGTCCTCAAACTTTAGGTTTCCACCAGAAACCAGTTTTTGGATCCGGGTTATCTCTCGAACCAGCAGTCCAAAAACCCCGTGAGACGGCTCCCCGTAAAGGTCCCGGCGAGATCTGCCCCCCGACACTGTTGTCGGCACAATCGGAAGACCCCCAAAATTTGACCCCCAAATATAGTGGGGTCAAACCCCCACCCCTGCTGCCCGGTGCGGAGAGCTGGGCCGAGTCGCCCAGCGAAAACCCGGTCTCGCTGCGACGTCCCGTTACCGAGTTACACGGGTCCAAAGAAATCCAAGATGGCGGACTTGCCAAACTTTGAACCCGTATACCTCGGGTTCCAGAAGCCCCAGCGAGTCGGGAAAAACGTTCCACTGGGCGGCTCGGTCACCCCTATCGTACCGGTTATAAAAATGGTCAAAAAATTTTTGACCAAAATTTTGCCCCTTTTCCCCGAAAAATGTGCAGGGTGGTAGAGCCGGTATTCCCCTAGTACCCCCAGTCGAAGTCCGGAGCTTCTACGACCCTCCGCTGAGGAGCCACAGGTGTTTGAAGTTTTCCAAGATGGCCGCCGCGCGGCCGCGGTCAAACTTTGACCGGTCGTAACTCCTAAACGGTTGGTCGTAGAGCTCCCAAAATCGATATCTGGGGTCAGCTTGCTATGCTCTATCCCGTAGGGGGGCCAAAAACCATAAACAAAAAATTCCGGTCAATTCGCAAAAACAGTGCTTAATATTAAAATTTTACCCCTTATACACCTAATGCCGAAAACCGCAGCCCGATAGGCCGATCCAGTCCGGAGAAATTTAAATTCAAAAATCGAAACCTAAAAAACCAAAATGGCGGATTTTACGATTTTCGTTGTTTTTAGACTTAGAGGGGCCTAGTTTGGGGTCAGGCAAGTGTAGAAGGCTTGTCTGAACCCAATCCCGATGCTAAAAACAAAGAAAAACTACCCCTTTTAAATTAATTTAGAAAAAACACTAAAAAATGTATATCTCCGCACTGGAAGGAGCAAAAAATACAGAAAAAATCTTAAAATTAGTCTAAAATCAGTGTCTATCTGGCTGCGTAATTAAAAATAAAAAATTTTTTCGGCTTTACATAAATTATTTACAAAAAATGAAAAATTTAGTTTTTTTTAATTTTGACAAGTCGACGCCAAGTCCTAAAAATCTGGAAATTTGTTTACAGCTTGTCCTCTTGAGCGCGCAACTTTAAGCAGTTGCGGAATTTTGAAATTCCGCCTGGTTCCGCCGCAAATGATGGTCAAAGTTAACACTTTATAATAGTTATTATTATTTTACCTTAATTGATAAAATTATTCTAACGCCGCAGGATCACTTGTTTTGGTGAGGTCTACCCGCCTGCCAAAAAACAGCTCCCTCGGACGACGGGTTCTGCCACCTCGTGGCCACGTGGTAGTTGTTTTTCTGGCTTTCCCAGCCAAGCCGCTGGCTTTTCGGGAAAAACAACACCAGTGGCGGGTGGGGCTCCGCTGGGCGCTGCCGAAGGCACTTTCCTCACTGTGATCCGGATGGAATTGACGCACTTATTAACTAAAAACACTAAGACCGCGTGGCGGGTCGAGCGAAAATCTTGGTTTTCACCACTTTGACGGCACACGCGAACTTGAAATTATCACGTCGATATGTCGGCAGATGGGGGCCGGCGAGGCGCGTCTTTTGGTGTATCGCACGTCCCGATCGGGTAAGAAAAACCCACAATTTTGAAATTTTTCAGTCGGAGAGAGGTTAAAAACGATCCACTCTGGCTAGAGAGTGGCGGGCGACTGTGGGTTAGGTTAGGTTAGGTTAGGTTAGGTTAGGTTAGGTTAGGTTAGGTTAGGTTAGGTTAGGTTAGGTTAGGTTAGGTTAGGTTAGGTTAGGTTAGGTTAGGTTAGGTTAGGTTAGGTTAGGTTAGGTTAGGTTAGGTTAGGTTAGGTTAGGTTAGGTTAGGTTAGGTTAGGTTAGGTTAGGTTAGGTTAGGTTAGGTTAGGTTAGGTTAGGTTAGGTTAGGTTAGGTTAGGTTAGGTTAGGTTAGGTTAGGTTAGGTTAGGTTAGGTTAGGTTAGGTTAGGTTAGGTTAGGTTAGGTTAGGTTAGGTTAGGTTAGGTTAGGTTAGGTTAGGTTAGGTTAGGTTAGGTTAGGTTAGGTTAGGTTAGGTTAGGTTAGGTTAGGTTAGGTTAGGTTAGGTTAGGTTAGGTTAGGTTAGGTTAGGTTAGGTTAGGTTAGGTTAGGTTAGGTTAGGTTAGGTTAGGTTAGGTTAGGTTAGGTTAGGTTAGGTTAGGTTAGGTTAGGTTAGGTTAGGTTAGGTTAGGTTAGGTTAGGTTAGGTTAGGTTAGGTTAGGTTAGGTTAGGTTAGGTTAGGTTAGGTTAGGTTAGGTTAGGTTAGGTTAGGTTAGGTTAGGTTAGGTTAGGTTAGGTTAGGTTAGGTTAGGTTAGGTTAGGTTAGGTTAGGTTAGGTTAGGTTAGGTTAGGTTAGGTTAGGTTAGGTTAGGTTAGGTTAGGTTAGGTTAGGTTAGGTTAGGTTAGGTTAGGTTAGGTTAGGTTAGGTTAGGTTAGGTTAGGTTAGGTTAGGTTAGGTTAGGTTAGGTTAGGTTAGGTTAGGTTAGGTTAGGTTAGGTTAGGTTAGGTTAGGTTAGGTTAGGTTAGGTTAGGTTAGGTTAGGTTAGGTTAGGTTAGGTTAGGTTAGGTTAGGTTAGGTTAGGTTAGGTTAGGTTAGGTTAGGTTAGGTTAGGTTAGGTTAGGTTAGGTTAGGTTAGGTTAGGTTAGGTTAGGTTAGGTTAGGTTAGGTTAGGTTAGGTTAGGTTAGGTTAGGTTAGGTTAGGTTAGGTTAGGTTAGGTTAGGTTAGGTTAGGTTAGGTTAGGTTAGGTTAGGTTAGGTTAGGTTAGGTTAGGTTAGGTTAGGTTAGGTTAGGTTAGGTTAGGTTAGGTTAGGTTAGGTTAGGTTAGGTTAGGTTAGGTTAGGTTAGGTTAGGTTAGGTTAGGTTAGGTTAGGTTAGGTTAGGTTAGGTTAGGTTAGGTTAGGTTAGGTTAGGTTAGGTTAGGTTAGGTTAGGTTAGGTTAGGTTAGGTTAGGTTAGGTTAGGTTAGGTTAGGTTAGGTTAGGTTAGGTTAGGTTAGGTTAGGTTAGGTTAGGTTAGGTTAGGTTAGGTTAGGTTAGGTTAGGTTAGGTTAGGTTAGGTTAGGTTAGGTTAGGTTAGGTTAGGTTAGGTTAGGTTAGGTTAGGTTAGGTTAGGTTAGGTTAGGTTAGGTTAGGTTAGGTTAGGTTAGGTTAGGTTAGGTTAGGTTAGGTTAGGTTAGGTTAGGTTAGGTTAGGTTAGGTTAGGTTAGGTTAGGTTAGGTTAGGTTAGGTTAGGTTAGGTTAGGTTAGGTTAGGTTAGGTTAGGTTAGGTTAGGTTAGGTTAGGTTAGGTTAGGTTAGGTTAGGTTAGGTTAGGTTAGGTTAGGTTAGGTTAGGTTAGGTTAGGTTAGGTTAGGTTAGGTTAGGTTAGGTTAGGTTAGGTTAGGTTAGGTTAGGTTAGGTTAGGTTAGGTTAGGTTAGGTTAGGTTAGGTTAGGTTAGGTTAGGTTAGGTTAGGTTAGGTTAGGTTAGGTTAGGTTAGGTTAGGTTAGGTTAGGTTAGGTTAGGTTAGGTTAGGTTAGGTTAGGTTAGGTTAGGTTAGGTTAGGTTAGGTTAGGTTAGGTTAGGTTAGGTTAGGTTAGGTTAGGTTAGGTTAGGTTAGGTTAGGTTAGGTTAGGTTAGGTTAGGTTAGGTTAGGTTAGGTTAGGTTAGGTTAGGTTAGGTTAGGTTAGGTTAGGTTAGGTTAGGTTAGGTTAGGTTAGGTTAGGTTAGGTTAGGTTAGGTTAGGTTAGGTTAGGTTAGGTTAGGTTAGGTTAGGTTAGGTTAGGTTAGGTTAGGTTAGGTTAGGTTAGGTTAGGTTAGGTTAGGTTAGGTTAGGTTAGGTTAGGTTAGGTTAGGTTAGGTTAGGTTAGGTTAGGTTAGGTTAGGTTAGGTTAGGTTAGGTTAGGTTAGGTTAGGTTAGGTTAGGTTAGGTTAGGTTAGGTTAGGTTAGGTTAGGTTAGGTTAGGTTAGGTTAGGTTAGGTTAGGTTAGGTTAGGTTAGGTTAGGTTAGGTTAGGTTAGGTTAGGTTAGGTTAGGTTAGGTTAGGTTAGGTTAGGTTAGGTTAGGTTAGGTTAGGTTAGGTTAGGTTAGGTTAGGTTAGGTTAGGTTAGGTTAGGTTAGGTTAGGTTAGGTTAGGTTAGGTTAGGTTAGGTTAGGTTAGGTTAGGTTAGGTTAGGTTAGGTTAGGTTAGGTTAGGTTAGGTTAGGTTAGGTTAGGTTAGGTTAGGTTAGGTTAGGTTAGGTTAGGTTAGGTTAGGTTAGGTTAGGTTAGGTTAGGTTAGGTTAGGTTAGGTTAGGTTAGGTTAGGTTAGGTTAGGTTAGGTTAGGTTAGGTTAGGTTAGGTTAGGTTAGGTTAGGTTAGGTTAGGTTAGGTTAGGTTAGGTTAGGTTAGGTTAGGTTAGGTTAGGTTAGGTTAGGTTAGGTTAGGTTAGGTTAGGTTAGGTTAGGTTAGGTTAGGTTAGGTTAGGTTAGGTTAGGTTAGGTTAGGTTAGGTTAGGTTAGGTTAGGTTAGGTTAGGTTAGGTTAGGTTAGGTTAGGTTAGGTTAGGTTAGGTTAGGTTAGGTTAGGTTAGGTTAGGTTAGGTTAGGTTAGGTTAGGTTAGGTTAGGTTAGGTTAGGTTAGGTTAGGTTAGGTTAGGTTAGGTTAGGTTAGGTTAGGTTAGGTTAGGTTAGGTTAGGTTAGGTTAGGTTAGGTTAGGTTAGGTTAGGTTAGGTTAGGTTAGGTTAGGTTAGGTTAGGTTAGGTTAGGTTAGGTTAGGTTAGGTTAGGTTAGGTTAGGTTAGGTTAGGTTAGGTTAGGTTAGGTTAGGTTAGGTTAGGTTAGGTTAGGTTAGGTTAGGTTAGGTTAGGTTAGGTTAGGTTAGGTTAGGTTAGGTTAGGTTAGGTTAGGTTAGGTTAGGTTAGGTTAGGTTAGGTTAGGTTAGGTTAGGTTAGGTTAGGTTAGGTTAGGTTAGGTTAGGTTAGGTTAGGTTAGGTTAGGTTAGGTTAGGTTAGGTTAGGTTAGGTTAGGTTAGGTTAGGTTAGGTTAGGTTAGGTTAGGTTAGGTTAGGTTAGGTTAGGTTAGGTTAGGTTAGGTTAGGTTAGGTTAGGTTAGGTTAGGTTAGGTTAGGTTAGGTTAGGTTAGGTTAGGTTAGGTTAGGTTAGGTTAGGTTAGGTTAGGTTAGGTTAGGTTAGGTTAGGTTAGGTTAGGTTAGGTTAGGTTAGGTTAGGTTAGGTTAGGTTAGGTTAGGTTAGGTTAGGTTAGGTTAGGTTAGGTTAGGTTAGGTTAGGTTAGGTTAGGTTAGGTTAGGTTAGGTTAGGTTAGGTTAGGTTAGGTTAGGTTAGGTTAGGTTAGGTTAGGTTAGGTTAGGTTAGGTTAGGTTAGGTTAGGTTAGGTTAGGTTAGGTTAGGTTAGGTTAGGTTAGGTTAGGTTAGGTTAGGTTAGGTTAGGTTAGGTTAGGTTAGGTTAGGTTAGGTTAGGTTAGGTTAGGTTAGGTTAGGTTAGGTTAGGTTAGGTTAGGTTAGGTTAGGTTAGGTTAGGTTAGGTTAGGTTAGGTTAGGTTAGGTTAGGTTAGGTTAGGTTAGGTTAGGTTAGGTTAGGTTAGGTTAGGTTAGGTTAGGTTAGGTTAGGTTAGGTTAGGTTAGGTTAGGTTAGGTTAGGTTAGGTTAGGTTAGGTTAGGTTAGGTTAGGTTAGGTTAGGTTAGGTTAGGTTAGGTTAGGTTAGGTTAGGTTAGGTTAGGTTAGGTTAGGTTAGGTTAGGTTAGGTTAGGTTAGGTTAGGTTAGGTTAGGTTAGGTTAGGTTAGGTTAGGTTAGGTTAGGTTAGGTTAGGTTAGGTTAGGTTAGGTTAGGTTAGGTTAGGTTAGGTTAGGTTAGGTTAGGTTAGGTTAGGTTAGGTTAGGTTAGGTTAGGTTAGGTTAGGTTAGGTTAGGTTAGGTTAGGTTAGGTTAGGTTAGGTTAGGTTAGGTTAGGTTAGGTTAGGTTAGGTTAGGTTAGGTTAGGTTAGGTTAGGTTAGGTTAGGTTAGGTTAGGTTAGGTTAGGTTAGGTTAGGTTAGGTTAGGTTAGGTTAGGTTAGGTTAGGTTAGGTTAGGTTAGGTTAGGTTAGGTTAGGTTAGGTTAGGTTAGGTTAGGTTAGGTTAGGTTAGGTTAGGTTAGGTTAGGTTAGGTTAGGTTAGGTTAGGTTAGGTTAGGTTAGGTTAGGTTAGGTTAGGTTAGGTTAGGTTAGGTTAGGTTAGGTTAGGTTAGGTTAGGTTAGGTTAGGTTAGGTTAGGTTAGGTTAGGTTAGGTTAGGTTAGGTTAGGTTAGGTTAGGTTAGGTTAGGTTAGGTTAGGTTAGGTTAGGTTAGGTTAGGTTAGGTTAGGTTAGGTTAGGTTAGGTTAGGTTAGGTTAGGTTAGGTTAGGTTAGGTTAGGTTAGGTTAGGTTAGGTTAGGTTAGGTTAGGTTAGGTTAGGTTAGGTTAGGTTAGGTTAGGTTAGGTTAGGTTAGGTTAGGTTAGGTTAGGTTAGGTTAGGTTAGGTTAGGTTAGGTTAGGTTAGGTTAGGTTAGGTTAGGTTAGGTTAGGTTAGGTTAGGTTAGGTTAGGTTAGGTTAGGTTAGGTTAGGTTAGGTTAGGTTAGGTTAGGTTAGGTTAGGTTAGGTTAGGTTAGGTTAGGTTAGGTTAGGTTAGGTTAGGTTAGGTTAGGTTAGGTTAGGTTAGGTTAGGTTAGGTTAGGTTAGGTTAGGTTAGGTTAGGTTAGGTTAGGTTAGGTTAGGTTAGGTTAGGTTAGGTTAGGTTAGGTTAGGTTAGGTTAGGTTAGGTTAGGTTAGGTTAGGTTAGGTTAGGTTAGGTTAGGTTAGGTTAGGTTAGGTTAGGTTAGGTTAGGTTAGGTTAGGTTAGGTTAGGTTAGGTTAGGTTAGGTTAGGTTAGGTTAGGTTAGGTTAGGTTAGGTTAGGTTAGGTTAGGTTAGGTTAGGTTAGGTTAGGTTAGGTTAGGTTAGGTTAGGTTAGGTTAGGTTAGGTTAGGTTAGGTTAGGTTAGGTTAGGTTAGGTTAGGTTAGGTTAGGTTAGGTTAGGTTAGGTTAGGTTAGGTTAGGTTAGGTTAGGTTAGGTTAGGTTAGGTTAGGTTAGGTTAGGTTAGGTTAGGTTAGGTTAGGTTAGGTTAGGTTAGGTTAGGTTAGGTTAGGTTAGGTTAGGTTAGGTTAGGTTAGGTTAGGTTAGGTTAGGTTAGGTTAGGTTAGGTTAGGTTAGGTTAGGTTAGGTTAGGTTAGGTTAGGTTAGGTTAGGTTAGGTTAGGTTAGGTTAGGTTAGGTTAGGTTAGGTTAGGTTAGGTTAGGTTAGGTTAGGTTAGGTTAGGTTAGGTTAGGTTAGGTTAGGTTAGGTTAGGTTAGGTTAGGTTAGGTTAGGTTAGGTTAGGTTAGGTTAGGTTAGGTTAGGTTAGGTTAGGTTAGGTTAGGTTAGGTTAGGTTAGGTTAGGTTAGGTTAGGTTAGGTTAGGTTAGGTTAGGTTAGGTTAGGTTAGGTTAGGTTAGGTTAGGTTAGGTTAGGTTAGGTTAGGTTAGGTTAGGTTAGGTTAGGTTAGGTTAGGTTAGGTTAGGTTAGGTTAGGTTAGGTTAGGTTAGGTTAGGTTAGGTTAGGTTAGGTTAGGTTAGGTTAGGTTAGGTTAGGTTAGGTTAGGTTAGGTTAGGTTAGGTTAGGTTAGGTTAGGTTAGGTTAGGTTAGGTTAGGTTAGGTTAGGTTAGGTTAGGTTAGGTTAGGTTAGGTTAGGTTAGGTTAGGTTAGGTTAGGTTAGGTTAGGTTAGGTTAGGTTAGGTTAGGTTAGGTTAGGTTAGGTTAGGTTAGGTTAGGTTAGGTTAGGTTAGGTTAGGTTAGGTTAGGTTAGGTTAGGTTAGGTTAGGTTAGGTTAGGTTAGGTTAGGTTAGGTTAGGTTAGGTTAGGTTAGGTTAGGTTAGGTTAGGTTAGGTTAGGTTAGGTTAGGTTAGGTTAGGTTAGGTTAGGTTAGGTTAGGTTAGGTTAGGTTAGGTTAGGTTAGGTTAGGTTAGGTTAGGTTAGGTTAGGTTAGGTTAGGTTAGGTTAGGTTAGGTTAGGTTAGGTTAGGTTAGGTTAGGTTAGGTTAGGTTAGGTTAGGTTAGGTTAGGTTAGGTTAGGTTAGGTTAGGTTAGGTTAGGTTAGGTTAGGTTAGGTTAGGTTAGGTTAGGTTAGGTTAGGTTAGGTTAGGTTAGGTTAGGTTAGGTTAGGTTAGGTTAGGTTAGGTTAGGTTAGGTTAGGTTAGGTTAGGTTAGGTTAGGTTAGGTTAGGTTAGGTTAGGTTAGGTTAGGTTAGGTTAGGTTAGGTTAGGTTAGGTTAGGTTAGGTTAGGTTAGGTTAGGTTAGGTTAGGTTAGGTTAGGTTAGGTTAGGTTAGGTTAGGTTAGGTTAGGTTAGGTTAGGTTAGGTTAGGTTAGGTTAGGTTAGGTTAGGTTAGGTTAGGTTAGGTTAGGTTAGGTTAGGTTAGGTTAGGTTAGGTTAGGTTAGGTTAGGTTAGGTTAGGTTAGGTTAGGTTAGGTTAGGTTAGGTTAGGTTAGGTTAGGTTAGGTTAGGTTAGGTTAGGTTAGGTTAGGTTAGGTTAGGTTAGGTTAGGTTAGGTTAGGTTAGGTTAGGTTAGGTTAGGTTAGGTTAGGTTAGGTTAGGTTAGGTTAGGTTAGGTTAGGTTAGGTTAGGTTAGGTTAGGTTAGGTTAGGTTAGGTTAGGTTAGGTTAGGTTAGGTTAGGTTAGGTTAGGTTAGGTTAGGTTAGGTTAGGTTAGGTTAGGTTAGGTTAGGTTAGGTTAGGTTAGGTTAGGTTAGGTTAGGTTAGGTTAGGTTAGGTTAGGTTAGGTTAGGTTAGGTTAGGTTAGGTTAGGTTAGGTTAGGTTAGGTTAGGTTAGGTTAGGTTAGGTTAGGTTAGGTTAGGTTAGGTTAGGTTAGGTTAGGTTAGGTTAGGTTAGGTTAGGTTAGGTTAGGTTAGGTTAGGTTAGGTTAGGTTAGGTTAGGTTAGGTTAGGTTAGGTTAGGTTAGGTTAGGTTAGGTTAGGTTAGGTTAGGTTAGGTTAGGTTAGGTTAGGTTAGGTTAGGTTAGGTTAGGTTAGGTTAGGTTAGGTTAGGTTAGGTTAGGTTAGGTTAGGTTAGGTTAGGTTAGGTTAGGTTAGGTTAGGTTAGGTTAGGTTAGGTTAGGTTAGGTTAGGTTAGGTTAGGTTAGGTTAGGTTAGGTTAGGTTAGGTTAGGTTAGGTTAGGTTAGGTTAGGTTAGGTTAGGTTAGGTTAGGTTAGGTTAGGTTAGGTTGGTTAGGTTAGGTTAGGTTAGGTTGGTTAGGTTAGGTTAGGTTAGGTTAGGTTAGGTTAGGTTAGGTTAGGTTAGGTTAGGTTAGGTTAGGTTAGGTTAGGTTAGGTTAGGTTAGGTTAGGTTAGGTTAGGTTAGGTTAGGTTAGGTTAGGTTAGGTTAGGTTAGGTTAGGTTAGGTTAGGTTAGGTTAGGTTAGGTTAGGTTAGGTTAGGTTAGGTTAGGTTAGGTTAGGTTAGGTTAGGTTAGGTTAGGTTAGGTTAGGTTAGGTTAGGTTAGGTTAGGTTAGGTTAGGTTAGGTTAGGTTAGGTTAGGTTAGGTTAGGTTAGGTTAGGTTAGGTTAGGTTAGGTTAGGTTAGGTTAGGTTAGGTTAGGTTAGGTTAGGTTAGGTTAGGTTAGGTTAGGTTAGGTTAGGTTAGGTTAGGTTAGGTTAGGTTAGGTTAGGTTAGGTTAGGTTAGGTTAGGTTAGGTTAGGTTAGGTTAGGTTAGGTTAGGTTAGGTTAGGTTAGGTTAGGTTAGGTTAGGTTAGGTTAGGTTAGGTTAGGTTAGGTTAGGTTAGGTTAGGTTAGGTTAGGTTAGGTTAGGTTAGGTTAGGTTAGGTTAGGTTAGGTTAGGTTAGGTTAGGTTAGGTTAGGTTAGGTTAGGTTAGGTTAGGTTAGGTTAGGTTAGGTTAGGTTAGGTTAGGTTAGGTTAGGTTAGGTTAGGTTAGGTTAGGTTAGGTTAGGTTAGGTTAGGTTAGGTTAGGTTAGGTTAGGTTAGGTTAGGTTAGGTTAGGTTAGGTTAGGTTAGGTTAGGTTAGGTTAGGTTAGGTTAGGTTAGGTTAGGTTAGGTTAGGTTAGGTTAGGTTAGGTTAGGTTAGGTTAGGTTAGGTTAGGTTAGGTTAGGTTAGGTTAGGTTAGGTTAGGTTAGGTTAGGTTAGGTTAGGTTA